>JARKHS020004559.1:0-126880 GCA_030143305.2 Amblyomma americanum | reverse complement strand
ACAAGTCAAGCGTTACCGTGGGCAGCACAAAGTTTGCGCATGCACCAAACGTAGTGTGCGCATGCGCAAAGCAGCTCTAGGGGGCAACGGCGCGGGAATCGAAATGGAAATGCACTACACCAAAGTACTTAGCAAGCACCCCTCCACAACCTCTCATCCCTCCCCAGCGAACAATTTGTGTCAGCATTTTCCGCGCTTTTACTGAGTGGGGAAAGCAGCGGGTCACTTACCTGGTACTTAAGGTACACTCAAGCTGGGAACGACAATGAACTGCAAAAGCAATCGGAGATTTCAGTCGCGTGTGTTAACAACAAAAACGACGCTCTAACCACAAACAGACAGGCAGAAGCAACGCTTCTAAACCATCCAAATCACAGTATACAGCGTAACACTCTCCCCAACTTTGAACCATGCCGTTCTTTGGAATCGTAGTTTACCGGGTTCAGCAGATTTGTACAGCAGCTGCGGTTAACCTTACGCAGTGACCGACGAATTTCAAGACATGTTAATTTCAGTGTACGAACGACCTCTCACCAGCGACATTTACCGGTTCAAGTGGCTGACGATGCCGCATGGGCTTAACGATGGGACTGTGTTGCACATTTCAGGGCGTTACCAAGTTCAACAACTCCTAGCTTAGCAAGTTCTGGCAGTGCGCATACAACAGGCCGTCGAAGCCTTTTGGTAAAACTGAAGCGACTACGATTACCAGCAGTCCCCTTCTGTGCTTCAAGATTCTCCCCAGCTTTTTAATATAAGTTGAAAGTCAGTTACTTGCCGGAGCCCTCTCTATTTCTGCTTTAAAGCTATCATCCGACAGAAGTTTCAGACACCGTGAATAGTCAGACAGCTGAATGCGTTGACAGGGACATGAAAACCGCCAGGCGAAAGTTTAATGGAATAAAAGCAATGCTAAAACGGCGCCGTGAGACCTCAAGCCAATGACACTCTCTGCGATCCTAATGCAGGTCTGGACGACTGATTACTGCTGTTTTCGGAGCTTGCTAGTAATTTGCACAATTTAAAGCTGCCCTGTTTATGCGTCAAGGTTGACTCCCTCAGAAAGATCAACAGTCGGGACACCATTCTGATGAGTAGCACCACGAACTTCATCTTGTTTATTTTCTCTCTTACGAGTTTGTGGGTCTGCAATATATCAATTTGTGACGCCATTTCCAAAGATCCGCTCCTGCTACCAACCACTGATTATATTCTTGGCTTCTGATAGTTAACAAAATAGAGCTGGCATGCGTAAGGTTCGCGAGAATGACAATCGCACGAAGTGCTTTTCTCTTAAATCCTCACTTTAGAGTTCGCTAATCGCGTGACTGTGCGTGTTTGAGTTACTGTGAGCCAAACTAAACAGGCATCATTTCATCAAAGATGCATCTGACATAACATGAATCCCGTTTGAGGTAGAGTCATCGCTGCTATTTGTTCATTACGAGTGGGGGGAGGGGGGTTGCTTTTGTATACAAATTGTTGCGTGTGTTCAGTATCAGCGAGATTTTATTTCATATTGAAGCTGATTAACAAATTCATGACGCTATTTGGATCGTTTACCGGTAGTCAAGTTTTCTTCCCCATAATTATCGTTTCATCTTAGGTACTCCCGCTATAATGAAGTTGAACCGTTGTGTTAAGCTGAAACGCCATCGCATTTGCCTCGCCATTGAGAGAGAAAGAGCGAGAGAGGGAACATGATGCTTTTATGCCCATCACTGTTGTATGTGCGAGTGAAAATAAACCGGTATATCCGGTAAACCAGTATACGTCTCCTACAGTTCGTCTCCGGTATGCTAAAAACTTATATTAGACGTTTCTAGCATACCGGAGACGTACTACCGGAGACGTATACCGGTTTACCGCACCCCTATCGCGCATGCGCAGAGGCATTGTTGGAGTCCGGGGGAGCTACTGCGCGTTCGCAAGAGGGGTGCGGTAAACCGGTACACGTCTCCGCCAGTACGCCTCCGGTATGCTAGAAACGCCTATTATTAGCTTCCCGTCTTACGGTTTTCCGTACCCCCTAACACGGCGAACCAACTTGCACCTTTTTTGTAACATGTTAGCACTTAATTGACTTTCTGGTTCAGGTGAGACAATGATCTTACTTGGACGCTGACAGCACCGGGTTCCACAAGGCTTAATGAACGGCGCCCAATCGGGCTGAAACGTGCTCCAGTTTTGCATAAATTTGCCAACATTAGTCACCGTCTTGCTTACAAAGGCACGTCTTACAATTCTGGGCGCACACAAAAATCTTTTTCATATTCATGCCTGCGCGCTCACAGATAACTAAGAACAAGTAATGGAGAAAAGCGGCCTGTGGTTGGTTTTGTGATTATGTACACTCTTGGTCAAAAGTCTTAAGACCACAGCGTTCAGCTGCAGCGAAACGTGTGTTCCCAGAATGGTCCGTGTAGCGGATCATTCAAAACACAAGTGAAGCAAGAAGCTTCACTACCACGAGAAGCTTCACTACCTTCTGCTACCATTTCAAGCTCATTCGGTCTTCAATAGTGCCCTAACGGCTGTGTTATGCGGCTGAAGCAAAAAGCGTTTGGCCATAAGACTTTTGACCAAGACTTCACATCTCAATGTTACGTTCACTTCTGGAATAGAAAGCCCACTGTCAACGACATTCTTCTGTCGACTCCCTGCGGAGAGCAACCTGATTGCTATACCCTGGTTATTTCTAGACCAGGTGACAACGGAATTCATCAACAGCAGTTTTTGTTTTGTTTCGTTTCATTCCTATTCTTTTCTTGCCTTTCCTTCCATCTTAGTGCTAAAGGAATTTAATCGAGTTTCGGTTCTAGACGGCCATTTTTCTTTACGCAATCTTCGCGTTTTAATAAAAACCTCTCCAACAAGATAGAGCTTTCCGTACCCTGCTTTGGCACTTCTGTTGATGCTATCGGCAAGCCCAACTGTCCTGTTCTACTGTAAAGAGGCGGACCCTCCACTTTTGGCGTCGCGTGGGACGACCTAGGCGTCTTTTGTTCGCTCAGCTTCTAACCTCTGCGTGGGGTGGTTCTCGCAATGTCTGCTACACAGGCGTGAGTCAGAAAAACGCACTTCAGTCACAGCTGCTGCTGCTGGTAGTGTGAAACTTGCTTGAGATCGCGCGCGCTCTCTTGGCTGGTATGTGTGTGACTGTTTATGCAAGACAGGTGTGTGTCTGTGTGTACAGGTGACAGACTCTAGGTGCCAGTACAACCGGGATAGCTGCTTTGCATTCGCCGAGAGCACGGTTACATGAAGGCCGCGGACGAAAGCCTCACGGCGTTCCCTCACGACTTCCTCACCGCCGCCGTCTCCAGGTGGTATCAAGGAAAAAATATAATTGTTCGACGTCGGCAACAAATAAAGAAAAAATAAGCCATAAATAAGCGCTACACTAGGCGCGATAGCCTCCGCGAATCTTTTGGAGAAAGTCGGCTCATCACGTGACCAGCTCGAGTCTTGTGGTTTGCCGCAAATTGCAGTCGTCGCGCGCAAATTCGGTTTTCCTCGTGAATGGTACAGATTTTTGTCAGGACGCCGAGAGGCGCCCACGCTAATTCAGGTTGTGACTCTCATAGAACTTCGAAGTGCTAGCCTCTCAGACGAGCCAGAAAAAAGGATCAAACGCTTTTCGCTTACCGCAATGAAAAATTTTTTAGCAGGTCTATAGCCAGCTTCATTTCTATTTCTCACAAAGTAGCTGAAGTGGTGTTTGTGAATCAATAAGTGTCGGCGAACCGTTAATAAGATAAACCCGCGGTTATGTTCTCGTTGGGAAATTTCACCTGACATCAACGCAATGCTCGTCTGCTTCCCTGCACTAATACAAAGTGAGAATTTCGCGTGCCTTCTTTTCACGTCACCCATCTCGGAAGACGGCTACTATAACTCAATCTATGTGAGCACGACGTGAACACGCGTTGCTTCAAAACTTCTGTTCAAGCAACAAAGAAGTCTTTTCTTTCTCCTAAATAAACGCCATCACTAATCCAACGAGACGAACATATCGGCGCCCGGTCTCGAAAGCGTGACGGTCAGGACGATTTTCTTTCCTGAACAAGTTGCTAACGGCCTGTCTAGACGAGTGGTTTCCATCACGTGTTTAAAAGAACGAAAATGGAATGCATCGAATTGGATGAAACGAAACCAACATGGCTTTTTTTTTACTACTGCTTACGAAAAACCCTTGTCTTGGGTTCTGAACACTAGCGCCCTCTGGCGAGCGGTACGCCAAAGTCGCGAGCAAACCCGGGAGGCGATCGCCGCGTGCCACACTCCGTCAGCACACTCCGCGAAGAACCCAGCCAACGAGGTGAAATGAACATCGCTATTTCGACTAGTACAACAAACAAGTGTGTGTCTTTCCAACTATCATATAACGGTATGAATGATTACACAAGCGAAAAAGTGAACGCTTCTGGTAGTTAAGCTAAAACCTTTCCTGAAGATCGAGGATATATAACCCTGGTCATGTTTTGAGCCACCGCGTGTCATCGGGTAGAATGTCCTGTCGACGCCCGCTTTCGTGGCGCCGGCGGCACAAACAATGCCTGATTGGTCATCGACAGAGTTGCGTGCACCGGAAGTACAAGCGGCCCCGCTCCCGGACGTCACTTCCGGTCGGGGCGTGCCTCTTGGCACTCGTGCAGAGGAGAGGAGATGAGGAAGGACCGGGAACCGAGTCACCTGTGCAGACGACACGCGACAAGAAACGAGGTTCACAAGTGGGCGTGGCGGCAACGAACGAAGGAAGCGGTGATTGGTCGGACAGGAGACTGGGATGGGCGGGGCGAGTGACGACGAAGCTACGTAGATGAGATACATCGGTGTCGAGCGCCGCCGCGTCGGTGATGGTGTCACTCGCACATCCAAAAGCACAGGCCGAAGGAAAAGAAAAAAAAATCACACGCACTAGCACACGTACGCAAGAGTCCGTAGGGCGTCGGACGAGGCTCCAGTGCCGCTCCTCGCGCTTCGCGGTGATATGCTCGTGGGGCAGCATCATGGGGCTAGGCCGATGACAGGCAGCCACACGCCTAGCCGATTGCGTCACGTCCGCGATTTCGACCGCGTCACTTCCGCCCCGACGGGTCGAGGGCGCGTGACGGCCGACCCCATTGTTTTGTCGAGCCGCCGTCTCGTAAAACATGCCCTTCACGCGATTTGTATTATACACAGTCTCCGCTTGAACAATTCGATGATGCTTGTGAAAGGAGTCTCTTTTGAAAGATACAAAGATTCCGACGACCGATGTCGGGTTCCGCGTCGTCAGTCCACCACCGTCTAGGCGCCGACAAAGTGGCGCGCCACTATTCATTTTTTTTTCTGTTGAGCCCAGGCGCTTTGTCAACGAACGCGTCACTATGGCGCATTTGGCCTTCAGCTCCTGTCTCGGGGCAGTTGAAAAGCCTACGCGATAGCTATTCTGAATATACTCTCTCGCACGCAAGGAACAGTTTGCCGTTCTCGATCGACTAAAGCTAAATAAAGTGCAATAGTGCCCCGTCGTTGGCAGCCAAAGTCGCTGTGCTTTCTGGCTGAGCTTCGGAAATATTCCAAAGACGAACTGAATAAGGACCATTGGCTAGCATTCACGCAGTTGCACAGAAAACAGCGTTTTCTTCAATCATATTTCGCGGGATTGGTTCTCTGATCAAATGTAAAAAAAAACTACTGCCACGACCATCTCTATTGATGTTACTATGTCGAGAATACCCGGACGCTGAGGCATCATAGTTTGCAAAAAGACTTGAGAACAAGCTTAACCACATACTAAACACCATGATAATATTGTAAGTATGACAGGGTTGGCCACGGGACACTATTGCACATGCTAGAGAGCCAAAAGGTTATTGCAAATGAAAATGTGAATAAAAAAGCATGTTCGCCTATACAGAATGGTGCCCGAATCCGAGATCTGTGCTTAAGTATCGATACTAGCATAAAACCACAGAAATGGCTTTTTCTCAATGCGGAGGACAAAGAATCAATTATAATATGAACATAAGAGGGGAGGAACACTGGTGCTGAGAACAGGATGAAAGTCCTTCCTGTTAATGGCAGCTTGGCGAGTCTGGAAACGGTGACGATGGTAGCCCGAACCAAATACCGAAGCGCCACCTAAAGCCTAACGGGCGTCGTGAAAAAAACAGCTCTGTCTCCCGCCTGACGGAAAAGGCACGGGCCCACGAGGCCCTGTTCCGTTCTGGCCAAAATTTTCAGAGCTTGACTACAGTGCTAGGCGCAGCGTTCCGTCAGCACGGTAGGTATAGGTATAGCTAAGACCGATGCAACGAGCTCTCCCACAAGTAGTCGAACCTTAGTGAAGTGGTCACCTGGAATGCAGTCATCTAGAACACCTCGTACACATCGGTTTGGCTCCGTGATGGTGACGCAAGGGAGTGGCGAAAAATTTTCGTAGCTTATAGAGTGCCACTGTGCTGCGACGTCGGGCCAATCAGGTCCTATAGCTGGCGTTTATGGAGAAAATTGACTGAAATAGAATTCTTCATTCCATGCACTTCAGTAGGTGGAAAGAAGCAGCTTGCGTTTACTAGGGTGAAGCCACGCGTTGTGTATGATTTAGTACTCCCAACAAAAGCGTCCTTATAACCTCCGCCGCTAACTTTCGTATTGACCGCATCACGGATATACAACGGGAGCCGTGGGTATAAAGACGAGATCGCCTGTGTAGTGGAACACCTGAAGACTCATCGTATTTTGCGACCATACAGGTATTTAACAGTGTTGCTAAGCTGCAAGACTGCATTAAAATAAAATAGCACGGAAAGCTTCGAAATGCATTAGCATTTGTTCTGATCGCGTTGCTGTAAAACGTCTACGCGATCTTATTTGCCGAAATGGTAATACATTTCATCATATGTATACTAAAGTGACTTAAGTGAGTCTCACGACATGAGGGTTTGTTGGCGCGCCACCTGTAAGCGATAAATATAGTGTAGAAGCATCGAAAGCTAAATTTTCGAACTTAGCGAATATGGCTTGCCTTAAACCCTGTTCAAGACAGCGTCTAGCATTACGGATTGCTTTGGCTGAGGTTCGAATGAATCTAGTAGCCACAAATTGGCCTCGTCCCGAGAAGCGTAAGACCACCAGTGTTCCCCGCAGAGACACGGCCAAAGGTAGATCGGTGCACCAAAGATCAGCGAAATAAATTTCGAGCCACGCTTTCCTACCGTCGTCCCTTGCGTCACCATCTTTAAGTGAATACTTAACCACGGGGCAGTACCGCTAGTTCCCCAGTTTTTCTCGAGATCCAAGAACTCCTGTACGCTTTGTTCTAGCAAGACTTCAAACCAACGTGTCATCTGAGCTGGGAGGATTTTTGGCTGCGAGTCCAAGAAAAACAGAAACGCCGCTCAAGCTCTCACACAAACTCGGCGCCGCGGCGACGACGTCTCCTCCGCACAGCCTCTTTTTTTCTTCGGCGCTCGAAAGTGAGTCTCGTGTTTGCGTGAGCGTCCTTATTTGCAAGTGCACGGGGGATTGATTGCTGGGTCGGCGATGAGGGGAGTCCTCAGACCGGCGTGGTTCTGCGCAGCGTCTCGAAGGAGAACTCCCGCGAGTACTCCCTCGTCAGGTTGTCGGCCGTGGTGGAGACGGTGTTGCAGGTCGTGTCCCGCGAAAAGGGCGGGAAGTTGTAGTACGACAGGTCCCTCATCGACTCGGAGGCGGGAAGTCGCGGCCTGCCGGCATGGTGCTGGTGGTGGTGCAGCCTTGCCGGGGGCGACGGTGGCTCGAACGCCAACGATCCGGGCTCGGAGCCCGTGTGCTGCCTACGCGAGGAAGAGCTCCGGCCTAGCAGGGCCGGCGGTGAAGAGGAAGACGTGTGGTGGCGCTGACTGCCCCCGCCCGTGGAGGCGTGTCGCTGCAGCGGCTGCTGGTACCGCCGGCACCCCGGCAGGTGGTCGACGGGCTTGAGCCGGTCCAGCTTCTTCTTGAGCTGCTGCTGGTAGCGCTGGATGCAGAGGAAGATGGAGAAGGTTCCGGCCAGCTCGCAGGACATGAGTCCCGTGACGGCCAGCAGGAAGGAGTAGCCGTAGCTGTAGGTGAACAGGGGCTCCTGGAAGGAAGACTTTGGTCGCAGCTTGGAGCCCACCTCGGCTTTGAACGTCGAGATGTAGATCACCATGCCCACGAGGATCATGAGACCTGCAGAGAAATACGAGGGAGCTGGTTCTCGCTTTGAGCAGGCGAGACTCACAAAACTTTTTTAAAGAGTCTTTGTCGTCGATTATATTTTATGCTGACTCATCTTGAGCCATGCACTGCGATTCCTGCTGTTCTTTAGTCTAAGCCTGTTTTGCTCACAGCGGTGCGGGCTGAGCACTATTGTTCTAATTTCTTTTACTCTCCCACCCAAATTTTTGTTCTTTAGTCTGGGCGGAGGGCATCCCTTCGAGCTGGTTATAAGCCCCAGAGACAGTGAAAATCAAGACTGCTGCACAGGGCCGAGATCTTGCAGTCTTTATCCGTACTGATGTCTTCCGTCTCGTTAACTGTCTGAAGTGATGCCACCACGCCGCTCTTACTGACATCTGCTACGGACGAAGAGGATTTGAGCAGAAAAAAAATCATTGTACCATACCAGTCGTGGTCACAGGTGAAATGCCTTGGAATCTTTGAAAATCAATTTTCATCACACAAAGCGGCGACAGTACACAAGACCATCCGGTTGTTTTAGCTCGGACAGCGTTCCAGCATTTTCTCCAGAGTTGTCCGTACAACGTTTCTGTGTTAAATACAGGAACTTCTGAATTTCTTTTTGAAACATTCACTAGGTCTTCCCTGGCGGCTCACTGGCCTTGAAGATTCCAGTCTTGGTTCTAAAAGAGTTTTGTCAGTGACAGCTTCGTTTTTTGTTGCATCCATATCACTGTTCACAATTCGACACTGGCAGGTTGCACATCCAGTCTTATTTGTGCATGAGCAGCTAGATATACGGAGCAAAATTAAAGAGGTAATGATACCCGATCTTCGCGTTCTTCGCCGCTGTTAGTCACCGTTCAATCTTGACTACACCCGAGGCGGAAGCGATATTGAAGCGTGGCACGTTAAATGTGCTCTGTATCTTACAATTTCTGTCCTCCTTTTTTTTCTGGTTACTGGCCCGTTGGATGTTTAGTAGTAAAGGGTTCTGGCATAAGACACAGTCGTCGCCAGAAATGGGGCCGTGCCGGAGAAGAGTGCCAATGCGTCCCCACCGGAGAGTATGAAGGCGATGCCCCCGGCGAAGGTGAGCACACGTCCGCGCCGAAACAGGTGGCCCAGGAAGCAGAGCAGCTCCCCCACCACCAGCACCAGGGCGCTGATCAGGATGAAGGCCGAGGCACGCTTCACCGCGTCTGCGAAGCGGCAAATCATGGCAGTGCCCATTGGCTCACGTTCAAGGGGAAAGAAATAAAAAAGAAAAGGCAGGGCGCACGCCCGGGTGGCGACCGTAAACATAGAGGAATAACGCGAGCGAAAGAAAAGGAAGGTCGTCGTATAAACTGAATGTGCACATTACCATGAGTGCCCTGCGGAAACAGCGAATGTACACTGTGTGCCTGTACAGAGGCGCTCAAGCCACTGGCCTTTCGATATTGAAACACTTTGATGGCGTTGTCTGCTCGTGAAAGTAGAGGACATGGTCGCAGACTCTTGGCATCTTTTAGGAGTTGCGAGTCCGAATAGGAACACTGCTGGTTCCGGAGACACTCGTTCAGTGCCAAAGCGGGGGAAATGACAAAGAAAGCACACAGTTGATTTGCGTAGAATATGCACGGAAATATTCACGATGGGATGTAAGGTACGATCCTTGGAGGTTCAAAAACATGTCCGAGACGACCGGGTTGTTAAAAAGAATTTAGGATTTCTTTTTTGTATTCAGTATTATTTGGGATGTCAACCCACATCTGTGCTCTTTCAATAAACTTTCGTCTTTTCCCCGAGATTTTTACGACTTCTAAATTAGATGCACTCTTGTCTACAACTGCAGAAACCGACGTTTATTGATGCAATATCTTGTTTTGGCCAATGTGAAGAGCGTACAGGGACACCAACATTTTTAACTTATAGCACCAACGCATGGAGCAAAAATATGTAAAAAGCGCGTACCTAAAATATAGCTGTAAGCTTTGTAGAGAGTGTTTTTGCAAGCATACTTTTTATAAGGAGAAGCTACTTTCAAGAACGAGTGTGCGTGAGCGCTATGTACCATGAAATCATTGTGCGAAATACCCACCTCTGCACACCTCAAAGTACCAATGTGGGCTTTGTAAAGCAGGCCTTTTTGCAAGCATACAGTTTATAAGGAGAAGCAACTCTCAACAATTAGTGTGCGTCAGCGCTATGTACCATGAAATCACTGTGCGACGTACCCACCTCTGCACACCTCAAAGTACCAATGTGGGCCTTGTAAAGCAGAAGTTTTTGCAACCATACCTTTTATAAGGAGAAGCTACCCTCCTCAAGAACGAGTGTGCGTCAGCGCTATCTACCATGAATGCGCTGTGCGAAGTACCCACATCATGTCTGCCCACCTCTAAATACCGGTGAGGGTTTTGTAAAGCACGCTTTTTCGCAAGCATACTATTCATAAGGAGAAGCTACTGTTGAGAACTAGTGTGCGTCAGCGCTATGTACCACGAAATCACTGTGCGAAGTACCCACCTCATGTCTGCACACCTCAAAGTACCAATGTGGGCTTTGTAAAGCAGGCTTTTTTGCAAGCAGATTGTGTATAACGAGAAGCTACTCTCGAGAACGAGTATGCGTCAGCGTCATCTACCATGAAATCCCTGTGCGAAGTACCCACCTCATGTCTGCACACCTCAAAGTACCAATGTGGGCTTTGTAAAGCAGGCTTTTTTGCAAGCATATTGTGTATAAGGAGAAGATACTCTCAACAATGAGTGTGCGTCAGCGTTATGTACCACGAAATCACTGTGCGAAGTACCCACCTCATGTCTGAACACCTCAAAGTACCAATGTGGGCTTTGTAAAGCAGAACTTTTTGCAACCATACTTTTTATAAGGAGGAGCTACTTTCAAGAACGAGGGTGCGTACGCGCTATGTACCGTGAAATCATTGTGCGAAGTACCCACCTCTGGTCTGCACACCTCAAGTACCAATGGGACCTTTGTAAAGCAGGATTTTCTGCAAGCGTACCCTTTATGAGGAGAAGCTACTTTCAAGAAGTGCGCGTGAGCTCTGTCACGATGGCTCAGCGCCAAGTACCTTATGACTGAGCAGCTCAGGATATCTTTGTGAGCTTTGCACACCAGGTTATTTTGCAAGCATACCCTCTAAGAGGATACGATTCTCTCGATAATGATTATTGTGATGTTTCATCGAACGCGCACCAGAAGGCATCAAGAGTGCACCAATATTCCACCAAGCGACGCCTCCCAGCGAGCTCATCACTGACATCACCGTCCTTTAAGGTTTACTGAGCTTTTAAAAGGTGCTAGAGATACGTCGGTGCGGTCTGTGCAGAGGGATTTTGCAGCAAGATGGACACCATGTACCGACAGATATCAATATTTGGACGAAATAATAGCTGAACTACCAAACCAACTTTTTATTTTTTATTTTAGGAGTAAGTTTATATTGCGAAATTGAAGGCCGTGAACAATGAAGTTGAGCCCAATGTTTGAAATTTATTAATCGGCAGTATGGTTCGGAATATAAAACTATAAAATACCAAAAATACAACTTTGAAAGCTCGTTGAATTGGCTTTTCTGCATTTCAAATTTATCAAAGGGTTCCGCTGCGCTTGGTACTGCCGTCAATATCCCGTTTTCGGTGTCTAATTAAAAATACACAAGCGGTGTTACTATTTCTGCATTATAACTGCGAGCGACAGCCCCTTATTATTGAGCAATGCGGGAAAACCAACTCAACGAACTTCCTAATGCGCTTTAAGTTCGATATTTCGAACTGCGTTGGCGATTAAAAAAAAATATTGACTGTGCTCACCTGCGACGTTGGTGGCTTTCAATTTAATTGTGCAATGTAAATCTGCCCCTAAAAATATAAAGTTTATTAGTTAATTTTAGTTGGTTTGGTTTAATTTTTGGTTAAAGGAAAAGCCGCAGTATCTGTCTCACATATCGGCAGACACCTGATCTGTGTCCATAAGGGAAGAGATAAAGGAGGATCTAAGAGAAGAAAGGAAGAAAGAGGTGCCATAGCGGTGGGGTCCGGAATAATTTCGACCAACTGGGGATCTTTTTTAATCGACGAATTATTCAGCTCTATAATGTATACAGGGTGCTCCACCTAAGACTACACAATTTTCAAAAATAGGCTTTTCGAGTTAGGACAGCGCTTTTTCGGCACAAAATTTTGAGTGGTTTATTACTCCAGCATACAGCTAAGGCGTGCTATTAGACTGGTTCACTAATACTAAATAAACTTTTTAACTGTCCCTGTTAGGTTCCTTAGTTATTGAGAGCTGCGTATCCCCCCGTAAGCAATATTCACACCAGTTTTTAAAATTTCGAAAACATTTATTCTCGGCGCTGTGGTCCAACAAATTCTGGCTACATCGCGCCAAAATACATGCGCTTCGAGAAGATTGCAGGCAAAGCAACCTCTGCAGTGCACTTAACTCGTTGATATAGCCAAAATTTGTTGGGCCACAGCGTTGAGGGTAACAGCGTTTTCGAAATTTTAAAAACTGATATGCATGCTGCTTACAGCGGCAACACGGCTCGAAATAATTAAGGAGCTTATCAGTAATAGTTATAAAGTGAACTATTCAATATTATTTCGACAGCCTGCTAGTTAGAACATCTTAGCTGTATTCTGATGCACTACACCGCTAACAATGCTATGACGAAAAAAGCGCTCTTCTAACTCATAAAGACTACTTTTAGAAAGTGTGAAAAATTTAAGTAAAACACCCTGTATAACGTCCTCCTGGCTGTACAATCCACTTGGAACGACTGAATAGACGTACCTTTATCTCACATTTTTCAAAACAAAATATGTAACCATTAAAAAATTCGCGCGGTATAAGAGAATCGCTGACAAAAAACGAGGACCTCTTCGTTTGCGGCTTGGACGACTGGCTTGTGTGTGCTTTCATCATCGGTGCACCTGCCCTGGCACAAGGGCACGACGCGACAGGTATGCGTGAGTTCTTCCTAACGCAAAGACACAGTGCCAAGTACCTCTGTCTTGCACACCTGAAAAGTAGCTAGTCCTGTTAGATTTGTAAAGCAGGTTTTTTTGCAAGCATACTCTTTATGAGGAGAAGCCACTCATGAAAACGTGCGTTCGTAGGCGTGCGTTCGATCTGCCAAGAAGGCAGAGTGAGAAGTACCTAATATTGCAGACCCCAAAAATAAATCTGGAGACTTTGTAAAGCATGCTTTTTGTGCAAAAATACGTTTCATGAGGAGTAGCTTTTCAGAAAAACAACTCCACGTGCACCTCCCATTAGGGTTCTCATGACCTTTATGGTTATGCAACTTCTATGTAACGCTATGGGACAGCTTGGTCCGCTGCCCAGAGCGGCCGCATGGCGGCGCTAGCGCTACAAAAGGAGAATTTATTGGCAGTCGGCGGAGCGGGGACGCCGGTTAACGCTGTGCTTGCTAGGCGCCATTCGTGTTACTTTGTTCTATACTCTTGGCCCTGACATTCTGTAAAGCTAAATATCGAAATATGTAAATACATTTTTTTTGTGAGGACGAGAGTGGTGTCTCTAGATTCCTTCACCTGGTTTCGCGTTGGGTGGCCGGTCTACCTAAAAGAACAAGAATAAAAAAGTAACTAAATTTTCCTAATGACGCTTGGCTACACTGCCATGCCTCAAAACGAAGTTAGTGGCGTAACTTTGAGTTAGCCGTACATTCTTGTATCTAAGAAACATTTACACTCCACGAGTATCGTTTGGCACGATGCGTTTGTAGTGGATGGCGATATTGAGTTCCTGTGATGAGCGCAGCCCAAGTTCTAAAGCTGGCGAGGTCCCAATGACATTCGAAGGACGCACTGGATACTGGACCAAGCACAAGTCATGCCCTACGGCTACGAGCAAAGCGAATCCACACTGCATGAAATGTCTGCGCAGATGCGGTGGCTCCTGATAACTCGTGCCCGAACAGCCAGACCATCGACGGAGGTTTAGACGTCGCCCATAATGCTAAACATAAAAGCTGACACGTATAACATTTCTGTCGCTGTACTGGAGGCGGAAATCGAAAGAAAAAGTGGTTGTCGATTTGAGTGCCTCCTTTCTATTGTTTTTAAAATGCTGCGCAAAGTACGAATGAAACTTAGACAAAGCTTGCTAAACTGAAAAGCCATCACTCAATTCCGAGCTGCAAAGCTATGATCTCATCTTTGCGAAAAGAAATGCCAACGCCACAAGTGCCAACTAAATTAAGCTTGCTAAAGGCACAGGCTGTGAAAACAAAGTGACCCATTTTGTGAGGCGCTCTCGGAAGCTTTCAGAGAGTGAGAAATTGATCCTCGACCGCTGCTCGACGGAAGATAACTTTGAGTCCGCAAAAAAAGCTGTGAGGTAAGTGTAAGCAGTCTAAACAGGGTGGGAACAGCCTTAAGCTGCTGTGGAAAAGCGTTGCTAGCCGCAGAGTCTTTCTATTACTGCCAGTAAACGTTTTTTCCACAGGTACTGGAGCACTGTTTTAAACGTACTGCGTGATTAACTCTCTTTTTTATTTTATGCTGCATTTCTCTGATAGGTCAGGGAACCTTCATGTTCCTGGAGTCAATAATAAATTCCTGGAGTAGAGACTGTGCCTGCGAATTTCTCAACCTGTGGAGGCAAAAAGCACAGCTATCGACATCATCTACGTTGACTCTTCTTCCTTTTGTCTTCTGCTCTTTTCTGATGATGACAGCGAATTTTTACAAGGGTGTCTTTGGTCAAAAAGCGCCAAGCACATGGTGAATGATGGTGGTGATGATGGTGGTGACTTATGTTCACGACATATGCTGGTGGTTCAAGTTTTATATAGGTTTAGTGAAATCAACGTAGGCTTATGTGTCTTAAAAGATATGGGCATGTGTCGATTTCTCTTCCCGTGACTTTTATGGGCATTCTGTCGCAAAAAGGAAAATCTACATCTCCGAGCTACAACATTTGTAAGCTCGAAAGATGAACGAGTTAAAGGGCGGTCCTATAAAAAACGAAATCAAACTCACTGTGCTCTCGAAAGGTGAACTCCGGGATGCCGAACGCAGAAGCGGTAAATGCAACGCTTTGGTGCAGTCATCGGTCGCCGTGGTTTTTAAAGGGCAGCTTTGGACAGCTCCATACAATTTTTTGTCATCAGTAGAAATTGATTGCTTTGTTATCTGTGGCTATATTGATGCCTGTCCGGCAGCAGCAGATGCCTTTATTAAAGAGAAAAAAATGAACTTAAGAAGGGAACATTTTTCTTCCACTTCTCTACTAAAACTTGTAACTTCAGTTATGAAAATGAATATTAATTCACAGGCTAAAGTGCATGACGGCGCGGCTTAGGCTCAGAGATAAAAAAAAAAGAGCGCATGCGGCGAAACTTGAATCTCGTTTTCAGCCTTTACTGGCTTATAAAACCTCCGTTTTTTTGTGCGAAAGGACCCTCTTTATGATTAGAGCACGGTGATAAAAATTGGAAGATACATTTGAGCTCCGCCTTGAAGGTATGACGCGGTAGTGCAACGGGTTAATACCAATTTGTGCGGAATTGGTCGTTGCCGACTTTACAGTCATATATCACTGGGAGTCCTCGTACCAGTCTGGCGCAGTGGTGCAGAAGTTAAGCCATGCGCCACTGCCCTGCGATGGCAGGTGCTCCCAGCGGTGGGGCTTATGTGATCCAGGTTGCTGTGCCCGAGCACCCTCTGGCGACCAGTCATTAATTTAACTGTCATTTGCCTCGGTGGCAAGTCTGCTCAAAGTCCGGTGGGCAGGTTGTGATTACACCACAATGTCACGTGACCTAAGATGACTAGACAAGGTTACGTGACCAGCACTTTTTTTTTCGATCATGAAGGGCTGCTCGAGGCTGGGCAGAATGTTGTACCCCATGTTGTTCATAGAGTGGCTACCCAGGGTGGATAGGGAACCACCTAGGTGACTCTACGCTGGCCAGTTTTCCGCTTAAAACGCTGACGACGCCGGATTTTCTGCAGAACAGGCGCCTTAACACTCTCGTGTTAAATCGTGATTGGATTAACAGCATGAATAAATAAATACGGGCCGACCTCAATTCGCCCTCGGTACCTCTTCAAAGGTGGATTAAAATTCAGCGTAAACTAAGGCTCAGCGCACAGCTGCAGCATGCAACGTTCTATTAACCCTGAGATCGTGACCACTAAAGGCGGGACAGCAACTCATGCTCAGCACAGATCCACTGCGTCTGCTAATGCGGCCTTTGTAGTGTTGTGCAGTGCGGTACGGGCGTATGCCCAATGTGGCCTAACGAGCCCGCTACATAATTAACCACTATTCGACAGGAAGCAACAGGTCCGTCCGCGCAGCAGCCAGGCGACCACAGGTGAGGAGCCAGCCTTGGCACAGCCGTCAGCACTCGTGCTTGATCTGAGCGTCTAGCGACCGCGGATAATGAAACTGCAAAGATGAAGTGACCGCTGTTTCGATTTTGTATAAACATCAGACCGAAAAGAAAAAAATTGCTGGCGGTTTAGCCTTGCTAAGCATGGAATATTATGCGAAAGCACATGTTCTCACAGGTGTACCCCACTGCCACGTACCTCAAAGCGCGATTGAGGTGTCCACTGATCCAGGGAGCCAGTTATGCGCCTCTTCAACTTATTCACTGGCAATGCCAATTCACCCGATGCACGCCTTCAGCCTATGCTTCAGTGCCGCGTTTCTGCAGCAATGATGTCACCGTCAACGCGTATTGCTCTAGTGCCATGTTTCTGCAACAACGTTGTCCACGCCAACGCATGAGCGCACATATCTCTGTCACCACATAGCTCAAAGCGCGGATATTAGTTTCATAGCAGTATTAGTGGACGGAGAAGACGATGTGCAATGCAGAGCGCGAGAGTGTGTTGCAGTTTAACACGAGGTATGTCCGGATGTGGCGATAGCCTAGTGCTCTCGTGCTGCGGCCTGCGAAGCTGGTCTGTTCGCACCCTCGCGGAATCGACTCCCAGTCGTCGGTATTTATTTATTTTTTATTTATTACTTTCACCTGGCACGAACACACAAAAACCACAAGCATACAAACATCCCAAGGTCTTGCTTAGGATTGACCCATCGTAAAGTGGTATAGTGCTTTCCCACTAAAAGCATCGCAGCCACTCAGCCCAGGAGGATGGCGAATGACCAGCATTAGCCGGCTCATACAATGATGACGATGCAAACGCATAACGAATTAGAGAGTGGTTGTGGTTCATTTCGGCAGGTTTACGATGACTGGTCTGTGAACTGAGAGGTCTGTCAAAATGTTGGCAACGTTGTTTACACTGAAGCTCCGAGTGAACGCGACATCTATGTAGCTATTGCTACATGTGGTAAGTTACGTGGGACAGGTTTCTAAATTCCCAAAGGCTACTTTGGTGATGAAGTGTTTACGCTTCCTAGCATTCACATTGGAATCTCCAACGAGGAAAACGTGTCTAGGTTTCGGGAGTCACGTTGGTGTCAACTTTTATTGAGCACACGTCTCCCCTCCTCTCACAGGGACAAAAATGTCTCTCTCTCTTTTCGTCCTACCGCGGAGGTGCAGCTACGTTTTTATGATGCATAATCATCATCATCATTATCAGCCTGACTGCACCCACTGCAGGACAAAGGCCTCCTCTGCCATATCGCTCCAGTAGCTCACCTGTGCCAGCTGTGGCCATCTTATCCCCACATCACAGCACCATTTACTCCAGCGCTAACTTCCACGCTCATTTCTCTTTGATCAACGGTGGCGCTCCTAGTGGCCGGTTTTGAACCGAAACTGAACTATGACCATCAGGACTATCGAAGGACTCCGCTACTACCACTACGGCGCCGTGCTCAAGTACCTCAAGACTGCATACTTAAAAAAAAAAAAAAACTCAACGTTCTGTAAAGCGGGCTTTTTCGCAAGTATACCCTTTTTGAGGAGAAGCTACTTACAAAAAAGCGTATGCGTGAATAACGTTGAATGTTTGGTAAGCTTGATTGAATCATAATTAATGCAGCCTAAAGAGATATAACTGCTTCTAATTCCCACGCTGTTTTACGTTTTAAATATCCGCTTTCTCGCCGGTTCAAACGAGAATATGCTGTCAGCATCTATCGTCGGGAACAGAGCGTCATCAAGATGCGCCCTACATTGCGGAAGATATGCTTGCCCCCGTTTTATGCCACCCGTTTTATGCCAGTGACTCAGAGTTTTGCAACATGGCGCAGTGCATGACATTCATCATCTGTGCCAGCGGTAGCAAAAGAGAGACTTCAGATAGGATGGTACTCACAAGGTATTGCCATCGTTGAGTCGTTGGGGTCAGGACTATACTCTTCCTTTGGAAAGTAGTCGATCAACACGCAGTGCATATCCGCTTTACCGGCTGCAACATCGAGAAAGAGAGAACGGGGGATTAAAAAGAAAAGAACGATGCGGGCTTCATTTATGAGTGAAAATATTATTTTTTGCCCCAACTAGAAGTATACATAATTTTATACATGTTATTATATATTATAATTTAGAACAAAAACCTGGTTGGCCTCTGCACATGGATAAACCGGTCACTGTGCACACACACACACATACCTAAAGGCACATACTCATACACTGTATTATACACAAACAGTTACAAGTCTGAAGTACAAATATGCTTCCATGTTGTACCGAGGAGCTAGACTACGGACAATTAAGACAGCGGCAAGGCTTGAATTTCTTAGAATGCTGCAGCTTGCTAGCGGTGAGAGGAAACCAAAAGTTTGCTGTACGTTACACAGTGCTTATGTTCACTTGATCAACTATAACTTTTTATTCTATCTTTTGTTTTGCTTCAAGTTACAACACTAAATTTTTCTCATACTTTACTCCACCTGTCCGATTAAGGAAGAAGTGTTTCCTTCTATGCTAGACATGGCCTAGGTTATAGTGAGCTGCAGTCAAAATTTGAGCCTGGGACAGCTGCAGTACGCCCTGGAATTCAACGTTGCACACTTAGGCTCCATAAATAATTAAGGCTCCTCGCAGATCCTGTGACGTTCAGTGGCCAAAAGCAATACGTCAGTACTAACCCCACAAAATGGAGTAGTTAACATAATCAATGGTTCGACGAAAATTAGTCTGGGCAGGCATTGAATGAAATAAAAAAGAATGCGGTCACTGACCAAGTCATGAAGTTCAAGACGTTTCAGAACCTTGTACGGGTTCCTTGATCACTCTTGAACTACATGACTTGGTCTGTGACCGCATTCCTTTTTCCTTAAAATGGAGTACAGAAACTGGTGTTCTCGTGGTCGTAAAGCGGATTAACGCGTTAACAGACACGTGTATACACGCCGTGATGTTTGAAAACAAAGCAAGAAATTCGTTGTTTGCAAGCAACCAACGAAGTAAGTATTCGTTAAAGCGGGGGAAAGGAGGTCGACAACCCGGTTAGCAGGCTGCAACGTTGGTGGCTGCTTACACTGTGGCTCCCCCCGTCTTCGGCCGGCTCCCTTTATTGGAGCAATTTAGAAGAGTAAGAAAGAGCGAAGGGAGAAAGGGAGAGGAGGAGCGTAATAGATTGGGACGACCATCTGTTGACGGGACTCTCTCCCGGCAGAAAGAGGAGGAGGGGGCGAAAGAGCAAGCGAAAGAGAGAAGCATCGGAGGAGAAGGAGAAAGAGGCGGAGGGAGACAGCATGCCCAACTAGCAGCGCAAACGCGGCGGCGGCGCGTCCTCGTCTTCCTTGCATCTGGCGCACAGCACGACGGTAGAGCGGTGGCGAGTGCGGGCTTGCTGCTTGCGGCCGCCGGCCACTTTGGCTGCGCCGCGCCCGCTTATTAATGAAACTTCACGATCAGGTGCGGCCCAGGCGGGATGGGGAAAGGAGGGGCTGGGGGAGAGGCTCGGCATCGCTCTGTTCCCGTAGCCCCCCCTCTCTCTCTCTAGCGCATAGTGAGCGTTCTGCATCCCTCCCCGCCGGCGATCTAGCTCCCCAAATGGGGACGCATGCGCGCGGTGGCCCAGGGGCGTGGATGCAAAAAAAGAAGGCGGCACCATGCCGCCAGGCGCATTGCCGGCGCTCCGTCAGGCACGGTGGGCACTGACGCCACACCGGCGCACGGCCCGCCTAATGAAGAAAACGCACCGGATGTGCTCGCGCCGTCCCCGTGCTAGCGACGGCGTAACTACGAGCTCCAGATTAAAAGTAAAACTCGTAACGTAGGACGAGCTCTGTCACTCGAATATTTAATGGTGACGGGAAATCAGACGCTCACCGCGCGCCTGAAATCATGTCATGTCAAACAGGATGCGCTTCAGAAAGGAAAACAAACGAGAAGATGACCTCTTCCTGCAACGCTAATGCAGTATCGTTAAAAGCAGAGACTCTCTCTGATTAATTTTTTTTTGTGTTCAGCAAGTTTCATTCGACTAATGGCAGGCGTTTCAATTATGACGTCACGATCACGTCATGGCGTTTCTGATGGTGGCCAAGTGGTCCACTGCGCCCATCGGGATGCGACAACGACCTTCAGTTTGGATTTTAGCGTTCACTGCTATCCGTAAAAGCCAGCAATATAAGTTTAATATTGTCTTCAGTGCGCGTTTTTTTGCATTATGTAATTCTTAAGTCTAACAGGCGCAGATCTGTGAAATATATAGCGAACTGTCGTTTGGAAACCAAACAGTGCTCACAGCCTTGTTTCAATACATAGGAACGCTGCGCGCATGGAAGGGAAATTACGCGGCCGCTCACGGAAAAGCCCATACGCCACGCCATAACCCCCCCCCATAAACACACACACACACACACACACACACACACACACACACACACACACACACACACACACACACACACACACACACACACACACACACACACACACACACACACACACCACACACACACACACACACACACACACACACACACACACCATGTGCGCTGGTTGAACTTGTCAAATCATGTGTACGTGTGAGATGTGGGTTTGGGTTAGTTGAGCCCATGCTTCACATAAAGCACGCAGAAAAAGCAAACACAAACCCGAGCTTAATTTTCCTGTAGTCTTCACTTGTCGTTGTGCTTAGTGCGTGCTTTGTGTCAAGCATGGTTCCTAATTGTTGCTCTTGAGTGGTGCACACCGGAAGTGCTAACAATTCGGTACAGAATGAATGCGTTCAGTGAAGCATGCTATAATAAAAGGGAAGTGTTTGTAACGTCCACCGGCAAGTGATAACCCTACATCAGATTATCAAGAATGTTGTTCACTGGTTTCTCTCATAACTCTTTTTTTTTCGTTCTGCTGTCACATTACCGACCGTTTTATTTTAACCCTCTTTTGATATGATGTTAATGATCCGTATTCTTTCTTATTCCTTTAGAATTTCAGCGATATGTCATGCATGTCATAATCGGCAAGCTCTCAGAATATCGGGCTTTTTTTCCAAGCGCGGCCACTCTCTGCCCGCCACTCAGCAAACACTCAACTCTAAGCCTTGCGCTGCCGCAGCGGCAAAGGTCGGGCCGAGAAATCTTTGCAGGAAAAGACAGAGCCAGGTAGTCTCCCTCGGGGTCGTGCTCATCCCGTTAAACCTATTTAGCTAAACGCGAGTCCCCTCGGCGCCGTGAAGGCGAAGCATCCTTCTCGCGAGAACCGTGCACGGTTGCGGAAGGTGGGGCTGCAATCGACCAATGGAGAGCGCGAAGCAATGCACGGAGCAGCTCGCCACATCGTAGCAGTGGCAGTTCATGACTGGTCATCGAGTTTGATAGCGTATCGCTGCTGGCCTTAGTGATCAGGCAAAGGGCTGAGGTGAATCAGAATTCGTCATCGCGAGTGTAAAGTCAGGAATTCAGGATCTCACTGGCAGCGGTCGTTTTAGAAAAAAATATTGGTGGGTTATAAAGAAACGTCATCTGACAAATATGCGTTAGCAGGATTGGTTATACATTTCGCTTTTGCAATAATCGTCTTTATATTGCACTGTCCTTGAATATGATTTCACCGCCACTTTTCCGTCCCACTTCGCGCGGGCATATGGAGGGTGGAGACTTCAAACACACAGACAGCGGCGTTTTCGCCGAATGAGGGCTATAAAGCTAAATCAGTAGCAAAAAAAAAAACCGGCCGTGGCCTAGCTTGGTTAAGCCTGGTGATTGCGAAGCTTCTCGTTCTTCTTCCGTCTCCGTAGCTCGCTGATGCTTCCTCTTTGCATTCTGCCGAGCTGCCTTGTTCGTAGGCACCATCGTAACATCTGGCTGTATGACTGCCTTGGCGAGAGGAGCGGAGCTGTTTTATACAGCTGGTGTGACGTCACATCGACCGTAGCGCCCCTGGTGAGAGGAGCGGGAGTTAGGCCGCCATTGGTGGGTACCGCCTCGCCTCGCGACGGCGTGAGATGGGGCCCCGTTTTTACACAGCTGGTGTGACGTCACTCTAGGTCACGTGTTGTGACGTCACGCAGCGAGGTCACGCTAAAGGTCAATGGTGCCTACCACCGCCTCGCCACGGAACGGGCTGAAGTGCGACCTAAAGTAGTATTGCTTCGCAATAAAAAAATGAAGGTGCCACTTAAGTTCCTCCTTAAGGGTATGACTCAATAGCGTAGTGGGCTAATTCACATTACACTTTACATTCATAAATCCCTGGGAGGTTTCTTTGCTCAAATTCTCGTGGCGAAGGACTTGAATTGTCAGCTGCTCTGACCTGCGACTGAAAAGCCTTAATTTGAACACTATGAACCACAGATAGAGATATCTCACGACTCCAGGTGGCACATTATCATTGTCAGCGGGTGAATAGTGCAAATCCTAGACTTTTATTGTTCAGAAGGCTGTCACGTGACATCGGACTAGGGGCAAAATTGAGTTTTTGTGATTTAGGAAGTGCTACTACCACCAACACTACAGACGGTGCTACTACTACACAGCTACGCCGTAAACTCCGGAAGGGCTTCCTGATAATCGAGTCGTTGTAAAGAAAAAAAACGTTGCTACATGTGCACCCCGGACTATTTAGCAAGCCGCGGTGGAATCCACCACCACCACCACCATCATCATCATTTCATAACAATAATCATTCCCATCATCATCAGCAGCAATCCAACCAAGTTCACGACAAGAAAAAGGCCTCCTCCTTCTCCTCCCCCAGCAATCTCCAGTTAGCCCTCTCCATTTACGCCTACGGTTACCCTGTTCCCTATGATTTTTTTTAACATCAGCCACCGAACCGACTCTCTGACCCCCCCCCCCCCCCCCCCTGCAAGCATTTCACTTCCCACGGAATTCACTACGAAGTGGTGGTTACGGAGTGTTGCAATACATCAAGTCAATGTAAACCATCTGGAATTCTCCTCTGGAGAGAGGGCAGTGTAAGAGGCGGTGGGTGGGGGGGGGGGGAGCCTTCCACCTCCACCGAAATGGCGATGACGCCGAGAACAAATGCCCAGCCTCCGCCAACTCGTCCCCAACATCGGTGGGGTGCCACAGGCTCCTGGCCAGCCCAGCTAAGAGTCAACACTAGCCCGTTCAACGCTGCACACATTCAGTGGAGGCCACATGAAGCCGGCCTAACGGCGAGGCATCGCGTCGGCCACAACAGGAACCGAGCTTTTAATTGCCGCCATCAGTTATGCGTGGGCCCTCCTCCTCTCCCTCTTATTTTCCTTGCCTTTGTTTACTTCATCCACCGCGAACGCTGTTGCAGCGCCGCGACTGCAGCGCCACTGCGGTGGCAGCGCGCAGCATTCTCTCCGCTCACCGGAAGGCCACTGAGAGCACGTTCGTAGAGACAAAGCGTACTCCCCGGACACCCGTTGTTAGCAATGCGGCACTCGGTGAAACGCATCTTTTCTCGACCCTGCGCTGCCAACGAGCTCACTGTCACACTACCAGACACCAGAAATGTCTGAAAACAGCTGTTCGTATTGCACAAATAACCTCTCAGAAATATACTCCGAGGTATGGTTTATTTGTAAGTTTGCATGCTAGAGTGGAAAAAAATCAGAGAGGAGTGCCAGTTGTATAAATGTTCCAGGCTTTTGTTTTCTCCATATCTGATTAGAGCTCCTTTATTTGCGTGGTGTCATGCGCGCCGCTGTCCGAAGATGTGAACGAACACTGTGTCCGTGTGTACTTGTGACCAGCAGGACTGCTCACTCTTGGAACGAGTTGTATGCAGCGTGGCCCGATGGCTCGTTGTAGAAAAATTAAAAAAGGCCTCCTTTATCCCTTCTCTTACGGCGCGGTTCAGGTGCCCAACGATATATGAGACAGATACTGCGCCATTTCCTTTCCCCCAAAAGCCAATTATTATTAGAAATACGACCTTAAAATATGCGGAGTGGAACGAGCACTCCACAGCACGGAATGTACTTAGCAACTTTACATTAAAGACGTTAAATCAAAGACGTTGCAGTGCGCTGAAGCGGACAACGTGTGCATCAAATGTAATTTCTACAAGAGCCCGTTCATCATGTTGACCATGCGTATCGCAAATTTGCGACCTCTGTCGTACTTTGTGAAGTTCACCGAGCGAATTATGCGCACCATTCGTTCTGCTGCTAGTCCTTATCCCATTTATTCCGTAGAGGGTGACGGCAAGACCTGAACACGAACATTTGTTCCTTCTGATGTTGGAAAATGGGGACTTAATTGGAAAACATTTTCAGGAACGCTTTTAATGCAGAGTTTGTATTTCAGCGGTTTAATTGAAAACCACAGTTTGGAGCGCTGGTAGTGATAACGAAACAGGCAGTGCAATAACTCAAATCGGCCACGCAAGAGCGAGGCTTTATTTTACTATAAAAACATGGCCATTGCGTGATAAATTCCGCAGCTTTCCTTGCGTTTTTTCTTCTCTCTTCTTCGAGAGCCGCTCATCGTTTTCAGGCCAGCTTCGGAGACCGCAGGGCGATCTCGTAACATAACATAGTCGATGAGAATCCGCGAGAAGCCTTCTTAAGAGCATGGCCAACGTTTCCTTCTTCACGCGGGGCTCGAAAAGAAAGTTGCTATGGTAACTCCACTGCGCGACCAACATTGCGTACACTGTAAGAGCGCCGGTGCTATCGGTCCCAGCAGAAACAGCAGCGAGGAGTCTGGCGCGCTCCCAACGCCATGAAACGACCAAACGTAACCAGGCCCACGCCGCGCGAAGGAAAACCACCAAGTTGCGCAAAGACTGATTTTGTTACGCCAGTGTCATTTTTCTTTCTTTTCGTGTTCCCTGGCGCTCTTGGTGCAGCGTCGCAGGCATTGCAGGGCCACCTGCATGTATTAACCGAGACGATGGAGACCCCTGGCGGCGACACAAAAATGGACGCCGCTCAGGTCGAAACGTCCCACGGGCTCCCCATTTGACATCGCATCCCTCCCCCTTCCTCTCTTCTTCCATTCTTTTCTTTCCGCGCTTCCTCCTTCGTTCTGTTCTGCGCGCAGCCGCGCGTGCATGTTTGGCGATAAGCTGCTGGCCCCGCGAAGAGGTTGGGAGCGCTTTAATGGCAGAAGAGCAGAGGGGTTAGAAGCAAAGAGCGCCCTCTAGGCCTGGGCTGTGGCACGCTACTCCTCCGAACTTTGGAGAAACGAGTTTAGCCGCAGGCAGCGACACAGTGGCAGAGAAAAACATTGTAGCAGACGCAGTCAGCGATGTGCATTGCTCTTTGCTGGCTTCGTGTCAACAACGTCGCCATCATCAGCCGTGTTGCAACTTACTACGGTACAAGAGCCCCCTCCTACTAATCTCGGATGAGCTCTGTCTAGCTTTTGCCAAACATTATCCGCTCACCCCTTTTCTTTACGCCCGCTCTGTTATATTAACAGACTATCGGTAGCATATTTCAGCTGCATTACATATCCTGCCGAAAGATCCTTTTTTTTTACGGCGAAGGCCTTTACTGGGACCCTACCCCGAGTTGTCTTGTAGCTGAAGCCCCTGTCTAATCTGTTGTTGTCGTAGAAATCTGCAAAAGCAAAGACAAGCAAAGCCAAGAGAAAGAATCACATGAAAAGAAAAAAGAAGAAAACAAAAAGAGGAGAGAAAGAAGAAAAGGAGTTGGAGTGAAAATGGAGGAACATCACGGCTTTCATCGAATGTTTGTTGGCTCATGCGATGTTGGCTCATGACTTCAAAGCTGTTGCATTACATCCACGAAGATATATAGCCTACACGCATGTCCGCATTTTTTACGTACGCATTCTCACAAAATTCCTGACGCTAGCAGCAGTGTTCTATGAAGCTACTCTACGTGCTATGAGTTATGACGCTTACGACACTCCATTCGACTGCTAGAAGGAAGGGCCCCCGTGAACATAAACGTTATGCTGTACAAAGCAGTGATTTAAGCACTGTGCCGATGCATTTCATTCGTCGATTTTTAATAAATTTTCTTTCATTTTTATATAAAAGTTTACCGCGGGGAAGGAAAAAATGCAGACCCATCAGCCATGTCCGGCATTCTTGGACAAAATTCTTGAATATTGGAAAATTGTAAGGTACTGTTATGTAAATATCGAAGGTAATGGTCCATTCTTCCGATTTGTAGCAAAATTTTTCTTCTAAAGTGCTTCCATCATCGCATCAAGCAGTTAAGACTGCCATAAAAAACAAATGGGCAACGCGTTTGACGACAAAAAAAAACGTTAATAGCAAAACAATGCAAGCCTGCCGAGGGAAGATCTGCAGATATATTGATCCTTACAGGAAATTTTCATAATATATGAAAAAATTGCGCTCATGAACTTTTTCTCGGTGAAAAATACTTTTCTCCAAAATTGTTGGGAATTAATACGTTTTCAGGATACTGCATAAAAATTCACTGTCTTTGACAAGAACGTTGTGCTCATTTTCTGGTGCGCTGTCACATTTTTTTTTTAGCCGGCCGTAATTATGCGTTGCCCTACAATGCGCAGAAGATATTCTTTGATCCTGATAGCTTTCAGAGGTGTTACTGAGACATGCAAAATGCCAGATAAAGGTGCTTTCCTTTGTTCTTACAAGCGAAGAAACAATAAAAATGGCTGCACATGTGAACGCCGATACTGAGAGCTTTACTCGTTTCAGGCTCCGGCGTTTTCCAAGGTTAGCCGGTGAATAATTAAGAAATAATGTTTCTATAGAGCGCTTCATTGAAAATTTGCTCTGAAATTAGGCCGAAGCTTTTCGTCCAAGCAGCGCTTGCATGTGTACAACATACTTAATAAATGATTTTAAAAACGGCCTTCGAAAATGCTGCAGCCAGAATTTGACCCTTTCCTCTTGACTCTTTCTCCAGCACTTTCATTTGTAAGGGATGTATTTTATCTTTTTATACATACTTCCCGGGATACATGTGCGTAACCTTAGTGATTATTGATTAATTCAGTATTTCTAGAAAACTGAAGGTCAATGTAGCAGAAGCATACATAGATGTACTGTAGAGATCAAGAGGTGAATTACGTTGTTTTAGCAAACCCCATCTAACATTTTAAGTGCCGAACACTGTCGTTCCTATGCTTCTCCAAATCATGTCATCGATAGCTAGGGTCCCGGCTTCTCCCATAACATCGGCGAGTCACACTTTATCTCTTTGAAAGTATTCTGTTCTTTCTTACCAAGAACACTTACAACGGACTTCCCAATGTGAATCGAGGCAGTGAACAAAAATAAGAGAAGAAAACAACTGAATGAAGAAAAAACGCTGAACAAACACTTATTCCCAGATGACGCAAAACCTTTTCTCGTTAATCAAAAGCTTATAACCGAATGCAGTGGCGATGAGTTAAACAGAGGTGGGGACCTCGGAGAACTTGGAACAAGCGGAAGCCAAAGGTCACGTATCCCATCGACAGACCGCAAAGGTGACCTCGACTCTCACTGCCCGCCGGAGTATGTCGCTTGGGGTGCGAGCAGTAAGGAAGGAAAAATCGAGCGGCCGTCGGGAGAGGGGAGCCAATTGCACATCGACTAGGCGCAGCCAGTGCAAAGCAGTTTGGTTTGACGTTTTAAAATTAGAGCAGACAGGCCACCTACACCACGGGTGGCGATAAGAAAGTCCTGAACGTTTCGAAGGGCGGAAAATTATTATTTGAAAGCGGAGAATATTTTCACAACTGCCTTTCTAAAAAGTTAACAAATTAATCAAGAAAATGCCTAATCGTGGTGATCTGCTAAAGTTTTCTTTTGTTTTCTTTTTCAGCTAATCGTTCGACCACTTAAACATCAAACAAAACTTTGTCGACATCCGGAATTTCTTTTCAAGTGATCTTCAAGTAACGTCTGGAGCCCTCCAAGGAATTCCGCTGGGGGCGTTATTGTCTTACTGATGCTCCTTATATTATATCCACGCTTGATGAAAATGTCTAATTTCGGTTGTCTGCAGATGAATGAGTGGCTTTTCAATAAATCTCTTATCTTAATTATGATAATATATAAAAACCTCTTTTCTGGAAATATACGATCTGGTTGGAGCATTACGCTAAATACTGATAAATGTGTGTTATTTGCGCACTACCCGGAAAAAATACGCCATCCCTTTTCCTTATTGTCTTCACAGCCGAGCTGATACTGGAGTAGAGAGCCATGCGTGCCCGGCTATTGCTTTATCTAAAAGCTTAATGTTCTTATTACATGCAACACCTGATCTTCTGCTACGCGGAAGTTATATGGTTCATAAAGCGAAAGAGTGCTTAGAATCCGAGCACTCGGACTAAACTTGAATTTGCAGCTCTAATATTGGGCACGCACACTGAAAAAAAACTATAGTATTTCATTCGGGAGTAATTTATTTTTGAGGAAACTTTGGGAGTAAAACTTGGCGAAAATAAAATTTCATGAGATTTCAGAGAAATTTTTCGAACCGAAATCTTCTCGTTACCCCCCTTCAAGCTGCTGGCTTTTCTAATGTGCTGCAGAGAAGGAGGGTCGGAAATAGGGATTATTTGGCTCTGCTGATGCACATTTTTGGTTACGGCATGGAAAATATGAACACTGTAAGAAAGACATACATGGCTTCCACGTATCCTCCAACTTGACAATGTACAGCCACATAACAGAGCCATTACGGTACTATTAAAGGCCGAATGATCTTGAAATGCTAGCAGAAGGTTTCTTCTTGCGGTAGAGAAGCCTTATGCTTGACTTGTGCTTTGAATGGCCCGCTACACGAAGAATTCTAGTAACATTCATTTCGCTGAAGCTGAATGCTGTGACCTTAGGACTTTTGACCAAGACTGTACCTACAGAGGAAAACAATGAGGTTTATTTTTCGGAAGTGTAGGTGGAATGTTTCGCTTGCGTTATAATGTGGCAAGGTAATCTTCATACCCGAAAAAGTGCACTAGAAAATCAATCGGCTCGTCTTTTTGTGCAATAGTATTTCAGAGATGAAGCAGTACAGAGGCAGTATAATTCGTCATGCACAACAACACTAGTGTCACTAGTGTAAGGTGACCACAAAAGTTTTCGGAAGCGATAACAAAAAAGCATAGCTTCCAGGGCTGCCAAAGCACGCAGACAAGATGTTAAGGGTATTTTGTATTTCCCCGTGCGACATGCATACTGCAGCGTTTAATACCGGGACGCGCATCAAATTAGCGAGGAAATTTACCTTTTCAGTGGATTCAGTGTTTTAAAAATTTCTGTAAGCAGCTGCATGCTGAAAGAAGAGCTTCTCAGTGCAAATTTGGTTTCCTAAAACAATCAGAGTGTCATAATCGGTCCGCGCAAAAGTGCTTGATTCCTAGGACTTCAGGATTGAGCTAGTCTACAATAGATCAACTATTGTTGGTCATCTGTCGCCTCTTATGCTGTACTCGTCTGTGAGGGGCATCCGGCTTGTGTTCATTTATTTTTCTGCTCTACGGCACGATCGATCAATCAATCAATCAATCAATCAATCAATCTATGGATCAAATAACTGTTAATAAATGACCGCCTTAATGTACTGCAGTGCGCTCTAACTTTTCTGAATGTCCATGACTGCTGACATGTGACGCTATGTTTCTTTACCAATCACTCGAACATTAATGATTTCTATTGACAGTTCAATGATTTCTTGCTTCTGAAGAGCAGTAGAATATTCTTCAATTTCCAGGTGTAGCATTTATCACTCCCGACACGTGTAATCTATGGTTGAATGAGATAAGACGAAAGGAAGTGAACTACAATTACTTAGAATTAGTGAATCATGTCGCGAAAAGAATATATGTGCAAAATGTGACAGGCGTTTACAATTTTTTGACGTCCTCATTGTTCTTTCTTTTTGTTCGTAGCTCGCATAAATATTATGTATAAATTATTTTATATTTTACTAAGGGAAACAGCAACTCCTATGCATTCTAGACGAAGAAAGCCAGCAGTCTGCAATAACAAAGTCCTTTAAAATTTCTTTCTTTTCACACATGCGCAGAGTCCCCACAGCTAGTCTTGACCAAAACTTGTGAGCTACGCAGGCATGTGGCAATCCAGTGTGCACTACGATCAACAGGGCTGCAACACACTGCAATGGCAAAACACAAACGAAAAACTTTCGATGCATGCACCGTAGCGTAAGTGACCGCATGGTCTCGGGGAAATCTCTGACGTGAGAAGTTCGTCTGCTCGCACATCCACCACGCGCCGGCAAGGATTATTGGAAAGCTAAAACAAACATTTTCCCTTCTCTGAGACTGCATGCTACTCGATGTCGATATCATCGTTGACGAAAATGTCCATGCCGTTCGCCAGCCAATGTGAAAAATCATTACGTTTCACTCAGTGCCTCCGAACAGAACTTGTCTGAACGTATCCGTAGGCGCAGAGGAATTAAAGGGCGACTGCACCACTTTTTGAGGATTCCGCGATATTCAGGGATTCAAATCTATATTGGCTGTAGGTAAAGCATGCCAAGTATTTTTGCGCTAGCATTTAAAATAGTCACGTAATCAACGATTGAATTTCAGGCTTCTGCTCAAAGCACCAGAGGTGTGCGGGCATGCTCCGTGTTACGTCACGGAAGGTAAGATTTCAAATCACTGCTGCCGTCAACCACACCTTACCGTGCCTCGTTTGGTGCTGCCAAACAACTTTGGGCGGGCTTTACCTTCAGAGCAGTTGTTTTTTTTTTCCTTCAGAGCAAGCGTTTATGCACTGGAAATGCACCGATAGTTTCGATGACGTCATCACGCACCCCCACTTGGCGCTGTGCGTTGCGTAGAAGCTTGAATGCCATCGAAATTTTAATCAGCGATTTCGACACCATTTCAAATGCTAGCCCAAAAAGACTTCGCATGCTTTAGCTTCAAGTTTCGCACGTTCGACCCATTTAAGGTCGTGGATTTCTAAAACCTATGCATTTGCCCTTTAAGCTAATTACACCACTTGTTATAGTTGAAAGTATCGTGTCTGTAGCCGCCACTTCCCATCAGTTTGTATACATGAGATTTACCTGAAGAAACCATGGCTACGTGCAAAAATATGCCTGTCGCAAAGTCTGAATACGAACTTCGCGACTGTCTTGTCCAGAGAACATATATTCGTGCTGCAGTTGGACCTTAGAGCTTAAAATTAAACTTTCCGTCGTAACATTTCGAGTACCTGGCGGTCCAACTCAGCAGTATTTCTGCGGTATCCGGGACCTCATTCAAGTTGAACAAACGTATCTTTCTTCCACCATTGCTAGACCCCTCTCTGCGAGTGAACTAAGCTCCTGTTTAATCCGGACGAGTACGTGGATACGCATAAGAGAGAGCGCTCTCTAGAGCGTACACCTCCTTTTCGCACGAAAGCCTACTGAATTGAGGCCCTCATACCGTCTCCAGGCTTGGCGACCTCCATCACGGCGTCATGTGGCTGCTCCCACAGAGCCGACTTTCATCTAGGAAAGCCTGTGCACTCAACGCCCGAAGATGGACGCTGAAGAAATGAGCCGCTTGCCAGCGAAGAAGATTGTGCATGGGGACACACGGGAGGAGGAGCTTCGTCGCGGCCCTTTTTGTCTTCGCATTTCGCTCTCCGTATTTCGCGCGCATCCTTCCTTGCACTTTTCTTGTATCGCTGTTCTGTTTCCTTTTGATTCGGAGCAGTATGACCTCGGCCGACCAAGACGCTTATGCTGCGGCGGCTGAGTGCAGGCTCTTCATCATCCGTTTCCTTTTTCCCTTTGTGTATGGGGCAGTCGCCAGCGCAGCAAGTCGTAGGCAACGAGGGGAGGGTGCACAGCCTTACAATACAGAAGAGGCTGTTCCGCCGACAGTCAATGCCGTATATGCCGTGGCACGCACGACTTTTCCACCGGCCGCGTCAATTCCATCGCTGCAGCGTCTCGAAGACCGGGTTCACCACTGCTTCTCCGTGCATGAAAGTTGTTCGTTCATTCTTTTTGTTTTCCTCTTCTGTCTAGTTTCGTCGTCTTCTGCTGCCTCCTGAATCGCGGCGCGGTTTCCATTTGGGGCCGGGCAGATACGCCCCGACCACTGCGGGTGGAGGGGGGGGGGGGGCTTCGTCATGAACGTTTCGTTGTCTGTCCATCTCTCCTAGAAGGACGTTAGCCACGAAACCGCTGCCCCCGGGCACAGAATCGCAACCGGCCCCGGCGCGCTGCTATCCCCGAGCCAGCGCAGTAACCCAGACGTGAACTCCATTCGCGAAAGGCCTGCGCTCTCCCTCTCCCGTCCCCTCTTCCCCGAATCTCTCTCCGTGACAACCTCCTTCTTCCCCGATCGTAAATACGAAACTCGGCGGCGGCTGGCCGGAAGGCTGACTCTCCTGTGCGCTCCCTCCCTCCTCCTTCTCCTCCTCTGCGCCGCCGCGTGCCTTTCCCCCTCTCTCATCGTAAATACGAAACTGGCGCGCGCCGCGACGGTCGAAGAAGACGGCCGGAACCGCGCGTGCCTTCCCTTTGCCGGTGCCTGCTGCTGGGTTCCTCCGCCACAATATTTCCCGGGCGCGCGGGCCAGCTTTCCTTGCCGCCAGAAGTCATTAGGGGGAGAGGAGGAGAAGGAGGAGGCGAACTCCCCGAGTCGATATGAAATTGGATGCCCCTGGGTACGCAGGTTATTATTACCCCCCCACACCCGCCGACTGTGGTGGTACTTCTCCCCCTCCCCCCTTACACCGCAGCGGTGACGGCTCTCCCCAAAACTCACTCGGTGTCGCTAATTCCCCCCCCCCCCTCTTTCCCCCAACCCTCTTTTATTTTTCCTCGCTTAACTCGCCGTTCGCTGGACTGCCGATTAAAATGAACAGGCGGTAGCGGCGACGCCATTTACTGCACCGGACTGCGTCGCCTGTCGCCTTCGGGAGTGGCGGTTCCCACGCTTTTACTTCGGCTATACTCGCTTCTCGGACTGTGCTTCGGCGCCGCCTATTTAATTACCGAACGTGGTTTTGCCCGGCGCTCACCCCATAGCGTGTCTACCGTGATTTTGATTTCCCTCAAATCTACCGCGACGCGTTTTAACGAGTCGAACGAAGGATGAGAAGGAAGTGTGAAATGATAGACGAGGGGAGGGGTTAAAAACCGGACATTTAACAAGTTTGTTAAACAGTAGTCGTTTGGCGTTTTTCGAGAGTTTAGTTGCGTCATATGGTGCGGTGGTTTAGTCTGGCACAGTCTTTCGGCGTCTGACAGAGACGTGCAGAGGAAATAATTTGAAACCGTCTTTGCTTTATTGGTTGTGGGAGACCTTGCTGCTGTTTCTCCACTCGAAATATGAGTAGGTGCAGGATGTTTTTGGATATTTAATTTATTTATTCTTTTTCAAGCGTAGAATGAAGAGTGGTGTAGAGCGGCATAGTATCCAAGACTACTGCCCGCGCCCCGTTACAAAAATTGTTTTCTTACGCTGATTAATACGGTTCAGTCAGAAAAAGGAGCTCTCTAACTTCGCTTTCGACCCGCTTGGCTGTCCTGTGAGGCGTGTGTCTGTCGGCATAATATACATTCCTTCCTTCCTTCCTTCCTTCCTTCCTTCCTTCCTTCCTTCCTTCCTTCCTTCCTTCCTTCCTTCCTTCCTTCCTTCCTTCCTTCCTTCCTTCCTTCCTTCCTTCCTTCCTTCCTTCCTTCCTTCCTTCCTTCCTTCCTTCCTTCCTTCCTTCCTTCCTTCCTTCCTTCCTTCCTTCCTTCTTTTTCTTTCTTCCTTTCTTTAATTCTTTTCTTTTTCTCTTTCTTTCTTCTTTCTTTGTTTTTCTTTCTTTATTGCTTTCTTCTTTCTTTGTTTTTATTTCTTTATTTTTCTACTTTCTTTCTTTTGTTCCTTCCTTCCTTCCTTCCTTCCTTCCTTCTTTCTTTCTTTCTCTCTCTTTCTTTGTTTTCGTCCTTTCTCTCTGTCTCTTTTCATGCCAGAGGTTCATTGCGTGCTCGCTGACACTTATTGGGCAGCAAGCGCAAGTACTGTGTCACGTGAAATAGACACTTAGCATTGCGCTATCGCGCGGTAAGCGGTTGTTCGCCCAGTGGACGCCAGCCAACTGTGCGCGCCCCTATCACTCCGGAACCAATCAGCACATGCGCTCTGGCGGCGCGCAGTACGCTAAATGTATCTATTAAGTTCACTCTAGCTTTGCTGCAGCTCTGTTTTCGTGATTGTATTTTAGCGAATGCCGATATGTTGCCCGCAATGCACACCCGGTGCCTCCAGGCGATGGTCCGTGTGGCGTGGCACTACTTACGACGGAAAGCATCTTGAAGGAGGTTTCTGAAATGGCTATAACTACGCTAATAATGATTCTTTTGGGGAAAAAAATTTCTTGGATACACGTCAGATGTATGAGGGAGTTTTTAAGCGGGATATATGCAATTCATTGTGCTCTCCTTGTAATGAATGAATGAAGTCACTTATTCACTCTTTCAAGGTTACAAAAGTAATAAACGAGAGGGGGCACAAGGCAATAATTAGCGCCGATGCAGCCTGAAAGCAACCCTCGGTCCCTCTGCTGGAGCGTGCCGCCCAAGCAGCTCATCACATAACAGCTATGGGAGAATGCACGCACACACAGAAATTAAGCACAGCCTTAAAATAAGATGACTAGTCCCATTTGTACGGACTTGAACATATTCCATCAATGCCACTTAATGCATCCTTTACATCCGCTGTGCTCCAATCGAAGCAACCTCAACACTATCGTGGCAACCGCACATTGAATCAATAATTTGCAACGCTAATCGCATGCTCGGGTATCTACGTCGAGATTACAGCAAGGCCTCAGTTTCATTAAAAATACTCCTTTATAAGACACTTGCACGATCCAAACTAGAATACGCCGCTTCCATATGGGACCCTAACCAAGCTAACTTGTGTCACTCCATTTAGCTTGTACAGAACAATGCGGCTCGTTTCATTTTTTCATCTAACTATCATCGCACATCAAGCGTAACAAGTATGAAGAACAGTCTTTCACTACCCTGTTTGTCTCTGCGTAGAAATTTCTTTCGTTTATGCCTCTTTTTCAAAGTATACCATCATTAAACTTTAAGACAGCAGCTCATTCTAGAACCCGCTTATCGCTCGTCACGAGTCGACCACAAACACAAGGTTGGATATATTCGTTGTAACACATACACATTTTCTTACTCATCTTTACCACGTACATGCGGCTGATATCGCATGCACCTCCCGGCTGATATCGCATGCATCAATGATTATTCCCTTTTCAGGAAAGCATTACCCGCTTTTATGTTTGTTGATGACGTGGCCTAAGTGTTGCAACAATTTTTCATTTATAATGCTCAAATGAAGCCAATACATTTTAAACTTCTTTGCAATCCTGTAACGTCATAAATATTATATGCATAAGTAGTCGGCTTTGAATTTTTGTCTTCTTTTTCCATGACTGTCTTCCCTTATGCCTTCGTACTCGTGAAAGGACCAATTTGAGCTGTGTGTATTGTTATCTACATTTTTTTTTTCATTTTTAGTTGTTTGTTACTAATATTATGTCGGACTTTTAATGGTTTGTTACTGTTTACTCGAATATATTTGCAGTTTGGTTACTAATACTGTTTTCTCCCAAAACCTGCTATATACAACATGCTCCTCTTAACCAAGATTCGTCACAATTGTTCTCTGCAAATGATCACCCCACTACCCTCTGCCAGGCTTCGGCGATTGAGGGTATTGTAAATAAATAAAATAAACACAAGTGTGAATTTGGTGGTGGGCATCGAGTGCTGACCCTCAGTAAATAAATTAGTTCGCAAACCCTCATAGATGAAGGAATGTTATGTTGCAAAATCTCGCATAATGTCAGGTCTCACAAAGGCTGTCTAGACAGTCTTAGTTCAAGAGGTAATGTTGAGAAATGCACCCTTTCGACTCGCCGCTTTCGGCTGCTGACCCTCAGGTCGCGAGATCAAACTCCGGCTCCGGCTGCTACACTTCAGTGGAGGTGAAATGCAAACGCGCCCATGTGCTGTTCGTGTCACTACGCTTTAACTCATTCCAGGCGGTCGGAACCAATTCGTTCCCCTCCGCAACAGCGTCCCCCAAAAGCAATGCGAACCATACCATACCACACCATAACATATTGTACCGTCCCATAACGTACCAGACCGTGTCCCAGCATACCTTACCCCACCACAGCGCCCCACGCCATTCCAAACCATACACCATACCGTACCAATGCATACAATCTCTACCATACCATTCCGTACCTCTGCGTACCGCATTATACCACACCTACTATACCATACCCCGCCCCACCCATCATTCCATTCCACACCATACCGTACCACACCACACCATTCCATTCCATACCACTTCATTCCATTCTATACCACATCATACCGTACCACACAATTCCATTCCATACCACACCATACCATTCCATAACACACCACACAGTAGCACAGCATACCACACCATTCCATACGGCGCTACACCGTACTGTACCACACCATACCCTACCCTACCATAGCATAGCACACCATCGCGCTCTACCATGCCATGCGAGACAAGAAAGAAGATGACACTAAAAATGAAGTAGCTAGCCTTACAGCGCGACTTGCTTGGGGTCCTCATTAAGGAGTTCGGCTAAATATAAGAAATATCTTTTCGTGCGTACGCGGCCATTAGGCGCCTATCAGTGAGTGCCGCAAAGGAGATCGCGTGTTTCAAGCGACAGCTGCAGCTCAGGGGCAACAATCCTGAACTGCTCTCCCAGTCACCAATCCCAAGTTTTCGCTCTCTGTCAAGAGGACAACGTTAAGTGCTCTACAAAACGTTTAGCAGCTAATTAGTAGAATAGCTCATCGCACGAATTTAGTGCTGTGAACCTGCAATGTAAGGATCTGCATCCGCTTCAAGAAGGCTGCAGTGCCCTTCTCTTCAGTGTCTAAGAGCATTTCAGCATTAGATCGTTAGCACTCCTCAGTGCGGTATTGATGAAGTGAATCATAACACAAAGGAGAAAAAAAAAAGAAAACGCGTGAGGCAGTTTCATTTTGGGGGCAAACACATTTCTAGTCGCACTCGTCATTATTCGCAAATAAGGAATGTTTGTAGCACTTATTGAGCAGGAAAGCTTCGGAGCTGAACGGCTGTATAAATCTATAGTATAAACGGGCTATAGTATAAACTGGCTATAGTATAGTATAAACGGGCTATAGTAAAGTTCACGGGCGAGTATCGGCATTCACTGGGCGACGGTGTTGGCGACTGCGCATGCGCGCGAATGACGACAGCCATGTGACGTCACGTCACAGACGTGGTTTTATCTGCTGGCAAGATGATTTCATATAGTTGTATACATTTTGTACTTGTGGCTGTGTGCACTTCTTGAGTTGCATGCATCCACCCTGTAACGGCCTTACGGCTGACAGTATCAATAAATAAATAAAATAAATACAAAGTGACGATTACGGGGTAGAATGCGGCCACCATTAGCGCTTCCACTACAAGGAAATCTCACCGCGATTTTCAAACGCGACTGCTTCCCGCCAAGACCGGCGTTCGTCGCTGTTCACGGGCGAGTATCGGCATTCACTGGGCGACGGTGTTGGCGACTGCGCATGCGCGCGAATGACGACAGCCATATGACGTCACGTCACAGACGTGGTTTTATCTGCTGGCAAGATGATTTCATATAGTTGTATACATTTTGTACTTGTGGCTGTGTGCACTTCTTGAGTTGCATGCATCCACCCTGTAACGGCCTTATGGCTGACAGTATCAGTAAATAAATAAAATAAATACAAAGTGACGATTACGAGGTAGAAAGTGGCCACCATTAGCGCTTCCACTACAAGGAAATCTCACCGCGAGTTTCAAACGCGACTCCTTCCCGCCAAAACCGGCGTTCGTCGCTGTTCACGGGCGAGTATCGGCATTCACTGGGCGAAGGTGTTGGCGACTGCGCATGCGCTCGAATGACGACAGCCATGTGACGTCACAGTCAGACGTCGGCGAGTCGAGGCGATCCCTGGTGCCGACGGAGCGCGGCTTTCGGGTCGATTGAATTCCAGCGTGAAGGAGGAAAAAAGGGGAGGGGGGGGGGTGGGGAGACTGAATCCAAAGCTTGACGCGCGCGCTGCGAAACTCGGGGCGACCTGGTCGGCCTTCGGAGGCAGCGAGCGAGAGCGGTCATCGCTCGGCGCACACGGGAGGGCGAGGAGGTGTGGCGACGCTGAAACGATTACTTCACTCCTCGCGCTTGCCATGAAAAATAAATCTCCACTTTTCTTTCCCGCCACTAAGCCTGTCCTTGCGCGAATTTAAAGGAATATTTCATTCTAGCTGCCATAGCGACAGTCGCGCATACTAAAGTGCGCAGGTGGCTGATGGGGGGTGGAGGGTGGGGGTGGCATGTGTTCGGTTGACGGCCTTCAGGAACGGATTGGTCGAGTGGAAAAGCGGTCTGTTTATTAATGCAGAGATCCCTTCTTTGGATAAGAAGGGAGTGAAAGAAGAGAGGAACAAATAGGTCCGTAGTGGAGGGCTCCGGAATAATTTCGACCACCTGGGGATCTTTAACGTGCACTGACATCGCACAGAACGCTAAGGCGCCCGTGTGCTGTGCGATGTCATTGCACGTTAAAGATCCCCAGGGGGTCGAAATTATTCCGGAGCCCTCCACTACGGACCTATTTGTTCCTCTCTTCTTTCACTTCCTCCTTTATCCCTTCCCTTACGGCGCGGTTCAGGTGTCCAACGATATATGAGACAGATACTGCGCCATTTCCTTTCCACCAAAAACCAATTATTATTATTATTATTATTATTATTTGTGCGCCAGATTTTCGCGGATCCATTTTTGCGCCCTCTACCGCGGAGTGGGCTCACCAGGATGACACTTGAGCTCTAAGCTTATAAGGACAACAACAAATAGCGGCCATGTCTTTAAAGGCGCTCACTGTGCCTCCGGTATGGTCACGCGTGTACGCATGCGCGGTGCCCTGAGTAGGGCTACGGGTTATACATGTTGTCCAGGTGAGCTTGGAAGAAGAGAAGATGACTAAGAAAATAGCGTTGATTGCCACCATGCGGGATCTCCAGTGAGAAAAGCGGAGGTGTGGTAATCCGATACCTTTGGTAATGGTACTCGATGTTAATGCATTTCGGCACCACTGACGCCTAGTATCTCGAGGGTGTATCGGCAGATTTATTCATGTTACCCCTAAAAGACCCTCACATTTTACTTAGGGTAGGGGGTGCCACATCTTCCGGTTAATAATGTTTTCATTGTTCCTTTTATACTTAATGATCAGAAAAAGGAATAGAGAGGGAGGGCCAATAGCACAGAAAGCGAATTCAGGGCGAAACATTCAAGAAGCAAACGGCGAGATAAAAAGATAAAATATTCTAGAGATAACAAGCAAGCCGTGAAATACTCCAAAAGTTTCAATAGAACGGTATCACATGCAATTAGAACGGAGTACATTTTGAGAAACATTTCACATTTGCGAGATTAAACGCAGAAGAGAGATTGAACTCCGATAAATTTATATACATACACTTCAACACGTTTGTACTGTTACGAATGTATTGAAAGACTCAAACAGGAGCTGCGCGAAAAACATGGTTTTCGCTGATGAAAACTATAGTCGGATACAACTCAAGAACGAAGCGGCTTTTCCTCGTCAGAGGGCCCCCTTCCAGCCAACGGCGTCGGCCGATTCTCATGATTCTGCTAGCATCATAATGCAGGGAGCGTGATGACAATGCCCGGAGGGAACTATCCCCTACCATGAAGAGAGGAGAACACCCCCTTTCATCTGCCACGCTAGCAGGGCCACGACAATCTGCCGACGCTATTGACTGGAAGGGGGTCCTTTGACGGAGAAAATCCGCTGTGTTCTTGAGTTGTAGGCGACTATAATGCGACGTACAAGCGGCTGCAACATATTAATATTTCCTGCAGGAATGTATGTGTGATAATAATAATTGGTTTTGGGGAAAAGGAAATGGCGCGGTATCTGTCTCATATATCGTTGGACATCTGAACCGCGCCGTAAGGGAAGGGATATAGGAGGGAGTGAAAGAAGGAAGGAAGAAAGAGGTGCAGCAGTGGAGGGCTCCGGAATAATTTCGACCACCTGTGGATCTTTAACGTGCACTGACATCGCACAGCACACGGGCGCCTTCGCGTTTTGCCTCCATAAAAACGCAGCCTCCGCGGTCGGGTTCGAACCCGGGAACTCTGGGTCAGTATCCGAGCGCCCTACCCACTGAGCCACCGCGGCCGGTGAATGAATGTGTCTCTGTTGTGCTTTGGCGGGATACACGCCGTCTTTTTGTGAGGCGCACGTGTAGAAATTCAGGCCGCAGCTGTGATCAGGTGTTGTTTCTGAGTGTGTTCTTGTTGCGATAGAGCTTATGGAAAAGACACAGAATGACCGAAGTGTGAGTGTAAGTGGTGCTTGTCAGCACGACGACATTTACGTGCTATAAAACGAATTGAGCGACGTTGTCGAAGTTGTAATTTTTTAATGTGACCCGTTTCTCGTTTGAAACAAGCGCTGTTTGTGTGGGGCTTCGGGAAGGAGCTTGGTTGGCCACACTGGGCCTGCGTTCTTGATGAATCGTGGTGGTGCATCTGTCCTTGATGTGAATATTTTCCTGAAGCTACGTCGCCAGTGAAGATGCCACGAGTTATGAGCGACAACGCCACTATGCTAGGAAGCCGCGATCATTAGAGAGCTGCCCGCCCGTATTGAAAATATTCTATGGTAACACACTTATACAGATGCAGACGGCGTGCCAGACACTTGTTTAACATTTCACTAAAATCATTTCGTGAGAACTAGGATTATCCTATCATCCAATACAAAAACGTCCTATGGGCGTCTGTGGAAAAAGCTATGTCTGTCTATGGCCTTTTATGAACGTCTATAAGCACCCACAGAGGTGCTTATTGCCAGCTATTGAAAAATCTATGCCACTATATCTATAGCTTTGGAACCATACAACTGTCTTAAGCTCCCTATAGAAAAATATATCAGCCTGTATATACAGCTAGAGACAGAAATAGGAAAGGTCTATAGCTACTTGGGCCAAAATCCTATAGCCGGCCATAGGACATTTTTGTATGGGATGTATCAGTCCTTTCTCATTTCTTGAGCACTTAGTGTTAAATGCAATAAGGGCCAGACTATCACGCTACTAGAAAGGTTAAAAAGCGCATGCCCTTCTTGAAGTTTATTTCCCTGCTGTTTAAAACATAAAAAGAACACTGCCCGTAATTAAGTGAGCGCTTGTTATGATTAAGATAAAAACATCTAAAATTATTCATCTTCCTCATCATATCAGCCTGACAACGCCCACTGCAGGGCAAATGCTTCTCTCATTCCTCTCCAATTAACCCTGTCCTTTACCATCTGCGCCCACCGTATGCCCAAAAACTTCTTAATCTCATCCGCCCTGAGACTTAACTAAGCACCTTGACTTCACTAGTCACGCGGCAAGAAGGTAGGAAGAATGAGCGGAAAAGATTTACCATTTAATACCATTAACAGGTCCCGCCGGACAATCTGCATGTCGCTAATAGTGGCACGTGGCATTGCAGATGAATTCCTTTGGAACGAACGTGGAACGGAGATAATGGCACGAATAAATGAGAAAGAAAAGATAGGCGCATAATATTATTACTAGTAAAACGAGCCTCACAGCAATCACTCTGAGCAAAGGAAAATCGTCCATTCATCACTTCATGGTGATCAAGGCACCCGTATTGGCGCCGAAACGTCCATTCTTTTTTTTTGTTTTTTATATATATTTTAGCGAGTGTTTTTTTTCGACAAGTCGGCATGAAGTTCCCTTCGCCAGACGGGATTCCGTCGAACCATGGACTTCAAAGGATTTTCAGAGCCTACTGCAACAGATTAATGTCTCTCAGACATGGCATATAAGTATCAGGGGAGACCCGGAAAAAATGTAAGAATATAAATCACACTTATTATCGTATTTGCTGCGTAATTCGTCATTACACATGAGATGCCACGCAAGTAAGCCAAAGTCGTCTTTAAACAGCACGAGATAGAGTTTAAAGGTGCATCTAAAGGTAAGCTAGGCCTGCGACGTCAGAAACTGAAAGTTTTTCATGGTCAATCTGGTGTTGTTCGTGTTTGCCTTGTCTGATCTGCTGTATGGTCAAATGAATGACTACTGATCCGGAGTTCCCGGGTTCGAACCCGACCGCGGTGGCTGCGTTTTTATGGAGGAAAAACGCTAAGGCGCCCGTGTGCTGTGCGATGTGAGTGCACGTTAAAGATCCCCAGGTGGTCGAAATTATTCCGGAGCCCTCCACTACGGCACCTCTCTCTTCCTTTCTCCTTTCACTCCCTCCTTTATCCCTTCCCTTACGGCGCGGTTCAGGTGTCCAACGATATATGAGACAGATACTGCGCCATTTCCTTTCCCCCAAAAAACCAATTATTATTATTTTAACATTGCAGAGGTGAACGACCGCATCAACGGGCACCAAACAAGAATATATGCACTGGCGCTGGTTAGTTGACACAACTTTTTCCGAATATATTATACTTGACTACTTGGCTACTGCAGCTGCAATGTTGGCCTTCCAAAGGCCAGAAAAATTGAGAATGCAGAAATTTTAGGCTGCAATAAGAAACTCAGCTAACATGGTTTACAGTGACTTGAGGTATGTCAGGTGCAGGCCAGGATACTTTCGATAAAAGGTAAAGATATTGAATGACGGTGGCGATATTTAGTAGAGCGGTGTGTTCATGCGGCCTATAGTGTATTTTTTTTTGTAGCGTGACATGACAAGAGACCCGCTGAAGAAGCATTCGAAAATAAGGAGTAAAAAAAATTACTGTTTATGAACTAGGGCGAAGGCGCCTCTGTCCTGTGGCTGAGGGACTCACTTAGGCAAAACAATAGTAATCATCCTCGACATGGTTTATATGAGTATCGATCAATACTGTTTATATTATATGATAAGATAATATATGACATCATATGATATATGACATGATATTTTATAATATAATATAATATAATATAACATAGTATAATATAATATTGAATATGATATGGATGTACGGAGAGGCATGATACAGCGCGTGCATTAAAACTAGCTTTCCATTCGTTGCATAGACGGGAACTGCTAATCGCGGTCTCGTTGCATCTGCGTTTTATATGAGTAAAGCAGCTGATTAACAGATCGGTGACCCGCTCCCCCCCCCCCCTCCCCCCCGTCCTCCCCAAGCTTTCGCAAGCTTCTCCAAAGCACGTCGTACCCGAATGTTCCATTCAGACGTGTGCCCCGGCGCCATCCGAAAAGCTCGCGGCGCACGAATCTGCCGATGGGGCACAAAACAACTCGCGCAGGTGAACCAGTGCCGCAGACGCCCGCCCCTTGTCGCCAGCCGGTCCAACAGAACGGACACTGTACTCGAGCCGAGAGACAGCCGCGGACCCGAATCCCAGCAGCCGGTGAGCGGTGCCCGGAGAAAGCCGAGTGTCTCGGTGCTATGTTCGACGCCTTGTTTATTTTTCGCCGCTTTCCTTTTTTTTCTGCCCTCTTCTTTTTCTCCCGATTCCCTGTCCCGTTTTCTTTTTTTTCCTTATTCCCTTCTTTTTTTGTCCTCCACCGGGGAACCGAAGCGGAGACGAAAGCGTCCCAAGCCGGGCAGTGGCAGCGCCTTCGGGGAGATCAATAGGACCAGAGCTGCTGGGTCCCACACGGCTCCCAATGCATTTCCTTCCACTTCTTCTTCCCTGCGACGGCGCTCCTTATTTATTTTTTTAGTTGTTCCCTAGATTTTCTCGCGACGGTGCTAATAGCATTAGGTGAAGGCGCGCCCCAGTGAGTTTTGTACATCAAGCTTTTGATCTACACTTCCAGAAGCAGCGACGGGACTCCCGCTTCCCTCCCTCCCTCTTTCCTTCCCTATTTTCTTTCCTTCAGCCTCACGTTCCCTCCCCCCCCCCCACATCGCGCCGGCAGAAGGGGAAGCGTTGTCCGCCTCGCTGATTCGGTGCAGTGGCTCCCCCTTTACTAACCGTGAGAGAAAGCTTGCGTTGAGTTTCTGATGAGTTTGTGTTGAGTTTCATTGGACTGGCTGCGAAATTACGTTGTGTCTGTCGAAGTGATGGCTTCGTTCATGCTCCTTCTTTTTTATTTTCTTGCAAGACTCATTGTTCTGTTGAGATACGATGATGTGATGCTCTCTCGTTGACGAAGGCAGCTCCAGGTCGACACCTACCGGGTGAAACTGACGGTAAAGCAGACGCAGCAATCATGGGCTAATCATCAGTTCATTTTTCTCTCACGAGGCGTCATGCTCGCCTTGCCGAGCGCAAATTTCCCGCAAAGCGACAGCTATAAATGTTGCTCTTTTTCTTCGAACGCCGCTAATGACGTGATCGAGCAACAAAAAAATGAGGCTGAAAATAGAAGGGTGGGTAGTTGCATGCTCCAACGCAATATGCCAGCACATTTTTAAATCATTCATACTTGTAGAACCCGCACACAGCTCCGTCACCAGCATAAACTAACATGAAATTTGGTTGTTCTGCGTGACTATCATAAGACAATAAAATCTGAGCTCTCAAGAAACATTATTTTTGAACACTGATCAGCGGGTTTCTCATTGCGAGATGATGATGATTCATTAAGTAGCAGCAACGCTTGGAATAAATAAATAAATAAATAAATAAATACTTTATTATTTTATTGCATGATAGAGTAAGAAGCAGGCCATAAAGAAGAAAAGAGCAAATTACCAGAACTACATGAGCACAGCGATCGCCGAGTGGCTATGGCGTTCTTTCATTGGAATAAAACATACCCTATTCTGTCTAGTTCCAATCAGCCGCCGCGGTGGCTGAGTGGTTACGGCGCTCGGCTGCCGGCCCGAAAGACGCGGGTTCGATGGAGGCGAAATTTTAGAGGCCCATGTACTGTGCGATGTCAGTGCACGTTAAAGAACCCCAGGTGGTCGAAATCTCCGGAGCCCTTCACTCCGGCGTCTCTCATAGCCTGAGTCGCTTTGGGACGTTAAACCCCCATAAACTAACTAACTAGTTCCAATCGCCCGATTGACTCGATTTCGATACCGGCCGCGGCGGCCGTGTGTCAACACGATGATTTCTGTGCCACTTAAAGAACCGCGTGTGGCCGAAATACGCTGAGCAGCTCTCGACTACGTTGATAACCAATCTGCCAAGGCTTCTGGTGACGCTGAGGAGATGAAAGGGCGCTGGCGATGGAGAAAACCTTTCACCCCTTGTTGTCGCATTTAAAGTGATTCGTTTTTCGACTGGCGAAAAATGCGTGTTGAATCAGACTCTACCGCCTGAGCTCCACCGCCCAAGCTTGCCAAAACGCGAGTGTGTATAACCAGCGCGATTGACGGCACGTTGTTAACGAGATGCTTTTCAAGGCGCAGCAGTCCATAAGCACCAGCAGTTTGCTTCATTTAAACTAGTTACTAGGCTCGCGATTAGCCCAGAAAGAGCTGTTTAATGCCGGTCTAATGGAGAGCGATGGAACTTCGTGTGTCTGTCGCCTCTCTTGTGAACGGTGAGGCTTAACCGTACGTTTTGCTGAGCATATGTTGCCTGCAGTAAAATATGCCGGCTAGTTACGAACGTTTAGAAACGCGGCTTCTACGAAAGCAAACGCACAGTTTTGTTCGTTCAATGGAGATACTGTGTGTCGAGTGGAGACGAGCTACTGACGCCGCCTCTGAAGGAGTTCCTCATATCGGGTTGCATGAATCTCTCAGGTAGCACAACTAGATAGCTGCGGAGAGCTTACATATTCCTGGCGATTCAATCATAAAGACACTGCGCAAAGTATTCTTATGACTACTTCCTGGAATTACTGTATTCATGCGGCGTATTCAGTGAGTAGGAGGTAGATTATTTCGCAATATAGATATTAAGCTGGACCCAAGACCAGTACGGAACACTCGCGGATACATACATGTATGAGGGCATATAAAGAAAGAGCAAAGAAGTTCTGTGGGTCACTGAATCTTTCTTTGCCTCAGTCGCCACGGACACTTCTCAGCACGCTGTAAAATACTCCGTCACAAACGTGAAATGATTCTACAGCCGCTACCACTGGTGGGGAAGCGAATCGGCTGCTCTGACGGGTAAGTGAACGGGACATGAATAACATGAGCACTTAGTTCAGAATGATGAAAACATAATACTTCTATCTCGCTTCAGCGAGCCATTGACCGAAATGTGACGCTTTCGAAATAGTACGATTTACCTCAAACTCAAGCCTGGTAGGTGAATTGACAAGCAGTATGAGAGAGGACAAAACAATGGAGCAAAAGCTCGCAGAAGCGTCGTGTCGAAACGAAAACTTTTGTTTTCTTCACAAACAGCTGCTTTGTGATGTCGGTGTGTTGTCGCCGCAGAGGCAGTGAAAGGAATGTCTCGTGAATCACTAGCGCGCTCTAGAGCGTCTTGCGGCTAGGAAAGTTTGATGAAGAGATCACAGTAGCTATTCAAGAAATTTCCAAAGTTTCATGTCTTGAAATGAGTGATTCGAACCTTGGGAGTTCGAAAACAGTGCATTGAACCAACGCGAAAATAGTGCACGCAAAAGTCCCGTTTATGAAAACATATAGGCGTTGTTCCTGCTACTTTGGTGAACCGCTCCCTTTACGTTGAATGTCTTGTTGCAGGGGCAAACATATTAATTAGACATTAATTACTCGTTCCGTGAATAAATACTATGCTAGATTCATATCTTGAACGTGAACATTTTGACATCTGTCGGGTCGGGAGACGAACCATAAGAAAATAACGCAAATCTTGAACCCTCCTTAGGAGTGACAATGGCCGCCACCCCGCGAGTAAAAATGGCGAACACGCGACTTCCCATTCACATTAGGGTGACTTTTTTTCCTGAAACTTTGGAAAAAACTAAAAAGGGCCTCTCTCGTCTCCATTATGCTCTTCACGAGGTCTAGGAGTTCATCGCTCTTGACTTTCTAGATTGGAATGCGGTACATTGATCTGGCGGGATGCCTATATGGGCCTATATGGGCCTATATGTTACGGGCCTATATGGGGGGAGGGGAGGCTATAAAGGGCACTCTCTTTTAGAAAAGGGAGTGCGCTAAAGAGCAGCTTACTCAATTTTTACTACCCTCTGTTTAGAGTGTACATTAAACTTTCTATGGACGTGGCGCTTTCTTTTTAACTTCAAGGACTCGGACTCGATTCCCACATGCATGTGGCCAAGTGTGTCTGTAACCACAAGAGCTAACACGCTAACACACGTAATACAACCTCGAGCGTGAGCCAGAAGCAAACCTGTGATCCCGCCTGATTTAGTACAGCCGCCTTCTGTGACATTCTATGCTTTAGAACTGCCAACCAAAGCCTGCCGTTCTGTGGGCATTGAAATCTCACATGAAGTACGAAACGCGCTAAGCGTGAAATGCTTGTATATCTGTTGCTAGCCGTTTTACACAGAATATATATATATATATATATATATATATATATATATATATATATATATATATATATATATATATATATATATATATATATATATATATATATATATATATATATATATATATATATTTTAAAGAGAAAGCGGTGGCATTCGGCGAGACAATCAATCATCTAGAGCCTACGTTACTGAGTTGAAGTATGAGGAATCATAAGAAAGCCGATGCCATTCGATATAACGAAGAGTTCGACGGTATACCATCTGGCGAAGAGCTAACATTGCAGAAAGAGTAAACAAACTCGCCAACATGGGGAAAAAGAAAAACACGACGTTTCGGGGCCCATGCTGGTACCTCGATCACACGAAACGCTTGATGGAACGGCGAAGATTATGTACGGTTGATGTTGCGCGGTGAGCGATTGTAGATTTCTGGAAGGTTTCCACGTGTTCTTCTAAGAGAATGCTTCGTGTTATGTATAAATGATATGATTATAAGAGAAGGCGTGATGATAAGTTTTTCTCTGCGGTGAAGATAGATAATCTGGTGTGCCCCTGTTCACTGCGCTCAGCCAAAGCATTACATTATGAGCAGTTGCTCGTGATGCCATTTTGATGCCCTTTGAACCTGCGTCGGAAGTTCCCAGTTTAGCCTATGTAGGCCGCGTCACAGCTTTGACAAGGTATCTTGTACGCCATGCCAGGGTATCTTGAACAGTCTAGATGGCCTTTTACTCACGCCAGCTCTTGCTTGGACTTGCTTGCGGGCATAGTCTCTGAAGATAGTCTCTGAAGAAGTCTTTGAAGAGATCATAGTCTCTGAAGATTCGTGAAAGTGCCTCACTGACTCCCAAAGCCTAAGAAGTGCTAGCTAGCTTGGTTTTCGTGATATATTCTATTTTCGGCCAAACCTGTAAGAGTAGGTGCGCCTTTCATGGTTTTTGAGTACTCATCGAGGGTTTCCATTTTCTTGAAGATCTTGCTTCACTTCGTCAAACTCTCAACCACGTTTTTCGGGATCCAGCGCAGGATGAAGGCACCAGTAAAGGGCGATCTGGCGACAGAGCGCTTGCGTCCAATAGGATGTGTTGGCTGAAGGTTGAGGTACTTCCCAGTGTGTTTCAGTTTCCGGTGCCCTGAGGTTTCAAGCGCGGTGTTATTTTTTTTTTACGAAGAGTACATCGAGGAAAGGGAATTTTCTTGTCGACTTCTTCCACGGCGAACTCCAGCGCGGGCTGGATTGAGTTCAGATTTGTTTGAAATCGTTGAAGCTCAAAATTTGCCACTGGAATGCAATAGAAGCCAGAGATGCCCCGAAAACCTTATTAAGACCTAATAGAAGTCGATCATATCACAAGGGACCTTTTTATGCAAAATGGAGGTCACTGCAGTGTAAAGAAATCTTGGTGTGACGTGTGCCGTTACTCGTTGCAAGAAACTCCCACTGCTCGGCGCGTTCTTCCATCTGCTCCGGACAGCTCCGGGGCGCGCGGCCTATCCTCCAGCGCGCTGCAGCCAACTGCGGAGGCGAGCTTATATCTCGTCTTCCCCGGCGCTGCAGCCGGCTTCGCTCCGGAGGCCCCGGCCTTCTTTTCCTCGCGCTCTGCAGACGGAACACGTCGCACGCGCGTTCGGCTTCTTCGCCTCTCGTGTCACTGCTCATTACTTCCAGGTGGCGCTTCGCCTAATCTCCTCCCATGCTCTCCGGACCTGCCCCTCTTCTCTTTTTTTCTTCTGTCTTCTTTTTTCTTCTTTCTTCTGTCTCGCCGTATCCGCGTGAGGACGTAGCAGCAGCAGCAGCAGCAGCTCGGCTCACTCTGCGCTTTTCCCAGCCCTCTGATCGGCTCGCAGCACGACCTGCACGTATTGGCCTGGTAGAGAGACTGGCGTTCGTGGCGCCCTCTCGCGTCGCTTATTTTTAGGGAGTTTTGTTACAGACTAGGTGGACAACTACTTCATGCGATGAACCATATCGCAGAAATAAAGAGGAAAGTAAAAGGGCCTACCGGGCAAAGTAATGGCCGACAGAAAGTTGAGCCTCGCACTTGTTAAGTGCATTGGACGTAAAAATGTGTTTGAATTGAGTAAGAGAAATGTGTTTTCGGCTGCATCGAGATGTTACAGATAGTAAGCCTCCAACATGAACCGAGGTACTAAAGAAGATGTGACGAAGAAATCATCTCTGGCTAAGGATTCAGCGGCTAGCACTACAGGTACCGGTTACTGGAGATCGTAGAGGACGAGGCCTTTTAGCGATGGTGCTTGCAGCTGACGCTAGCGCAATCACTGCGTAGCGGGCTGTGCTAATGACCTAGAACGCTGCGCCGAATGTACAGGCGACGCGGAGGGTGGCACCCGAGCTAACGGGTCTTTTCAAAGGGATGCGAAAGAATAAAAGTTTGACTGATTGATTTCATGGTTGACTTGACTGGCTGTTTGCTCTATTTATTCATGTATTTATTTATTTAATGATTGATCGCTGGATGGATTGATAGACTACCCACATGCGACAATGCGCTTGCCACTTCCAGTCTCGTCGAAGGGTCATTTAAAAGATACTATCAATAAAGAATTTGAGGGAACATTGTAAGTTCCACCTTAAGGGTACGACGCTATAGCGTTAATGGGTGCCTTCAGCTGTCTGGGGTCCTCTTTGCTTGTGACTTCGCAGACATGGACACTGTTCTTCCTTTCACCATTACATAACCCCTAAACCTTCTCTTAAGAAGATTAAAAACGATAGCATTAAAGACGCCTTCCGCGCAAAAACTCTTTCGTCTAGTTTTTGTTCACATATACGCAGATTTGGTCATTCTCTACTTCACATCCATAGATCCCTGGAAGTCCTCATGCCACTGCTGACGCACTGGTGTACTGGTTAAGCGATGCGCCACTTCATCGGCAGGTGGCTGCTTCAAACACAGCCACTCAGGAGGCTTGTGGAACCCTGGTCGCTCTTCCATAGCTCCCATAATGGTCGTGCGCAGCGCCACGGTGGGCAGGTGGCCATTGGATTCAATTTGTTTGAATTAATTTTATTGCCACGTGCCACGCCGGGCAGGTAGCTCACAGTCATGTGGGAAGGTTGCCACCTGAAACGGTGGCCAGGTAGTGATGATCAGGGATCTATAAAAGTAAAATCGAGAATGACCAATTCCGTACAATGAGCATCAACCCGCTAACGCTGTCATCTTATGCCCTTAAGTCGGACCTCAAGTGTCCCCCCCGGCCCTTTCCCCGGATATTTCTTCCCAGCTACACCGAACACCTTTTACTGTTCGAATTGAGCTACTCGCATGCGTTGTGAAAGTCAGGATGAACCGCCACGTGCTCAGTTTTCACTGCAAAGGGTAGACGCGCGAGCGACATGCTTCGAAATATACAGTGGCGGCTGATGCCAATAGGCTGCTCAGTTGTAAACGAAGCACGGAATAAGTGAACGTAAAAAAAAATGTCGCGATAGTGCGAATTGCGTTTAGCATCGCTGTTATAATGGGCAATTTTGAGAACAGAATATCATATATCCCGCACTAGTATGTAATCCGCGCATGAAGCTTGAACTATTAAACGTGTATAGGCCGCAAAATTACGGTGCCATTTTTTTGGTTATATGATGAAAGTGGGGGATTTAAAAACATTTTAGTACGACGATTCCATGATTCCCAAATAAGCTTGTGACCAAACAGACATGGAAAGCATCTTCTAAGTAAACGACTGTTATGTTTGCTTTGTAACGCTGATTGACTGATTGATTGATATAATGACTGAACAATAGAACGAACGAATGAATGAATGAATGAACGCACGAACGAGCGAACAAACGAATGAATGAATGAATGCAGAAATAAATATGATGACGCGTAATGACTTAGTCTCAGCACTGAGAAGCGTATTACTACAAGACCGCTGGCTGCCGCCATACTTTGGAGATTTTACTGTGGCCAATTATTTGGTCTTCCCTGTCCAATATAACTAGTTCGCATTGCACCGAAGGTACCCAGACGTCGGTTTTGCGTGCTGGCTACAATGAACTGTGCAGTTTTGTTCCCAGGGCGACGCATTTCTCAGCAACTACAGAGTACCAGAATAGCGGAAATCCAACATATCATTCAAGCTGTGAACAGTAATACAGAGTAAAAGAAAGTAAGTAAACTACCGTAAGAAAATAAAAGATAACCTGAGCGGACTTTAGCGGTTTCACACATATTCCGCGTATTCATATTTAAACCTACACACTGTGAAACGCGAAAATGATTCTAAGTAAGTAAAGTGTGTAGAGTGTAGCGGATGCGCAGCGCTCTGCACTTTCAAGGTTCCACACGTTCAGGTGGCTCAAGTGTAAAAGTAAAAGCTATGATCTCAGGTATAACTTACAAGCATAGTGCAAACAACGCTTCGAGTGCTTGTACTTCTTTGGAAGTGAGCAGCAGCACAATGTTGCTCGGAAACTGATGCTTATCATCTGATAACTGCGACGTAGACGGGAGAGGAGGAGCACAGTTGTCTCAGGATGAGAGGAGGTAAGCTGATTAAATTTTTTTTTACTTGGTTATACCGATTATAGTGCGGAAAATCAGGCAGTATTAGTGAACGAAGACTACGGTGTGCAGCGCACAGCGCGACGAGTCGGTTGCAGTTTAACACTAGGCGTGTTTTTGGCTTTGGACAATCAAAAAGGACATTGAGATCTCGCCTTACACTATGCGGTTCTTGCCTGTCCTGAAGGACTCCGGGATTGTAAGGTTGTAAGGGTTGTAAGGGCGTGACCCTTCAGGTCACGACCCGCCTGTCCTGAAGGACTCCGGGATTCTGTGTACTCTGTTAGCGCTGATTGGAATTTTTAGTCTGTAAAACAGCCGCATGATAGATCGACACGCAGAACCACCTCATTCATGTTTAGTGAACAGTGGCCTTGGTGCTGAGGGTTGATGCTGGGCAGGACCGGCCACCTGAATGGTTGCCGGTTCTTGACGCATGTGTGTGCCTTCTGCAATTTCGATGCCCAGGTGGAGTGCAGTGTACTAAGACATGAGATTGAGTGTCTGCATTGCGGAATAGTATGTGTGTGTACGTAAAGCATTTGGTAGGTGAGCGGAATTTATTTCCATGCAGTAACGAAAAAAAAGCGGTGATAGCCAAGTGCTCTCACGCGGTGGCCTGCGAAGATGATCTGCTCACGCCTCCGCGGGTTCGACTCTCAGTCGAGGATATTGATTTGACTGCTTTTTTATCCTAACGTGGCACCGCTGTTGCTGGGCAACGGCACAAGATACAAAGATGACAAGATTCTTGGTCGGTGTTGGTGAGCGTATGGGTGCTTTCGGACTAAAAAAGATAGAGAAGAGGCATGCAGCCGCATCAAATAAAAACACAATACGGAGAGATATCACAGCGTCTTCGCGCTCTAATTTCATGCACTTTGTGATCCTGCCCTCTTAACCCGAATACGCCTATATGGGAGTAAAAAGGGAGTAAGCTGCCCTCTAGCGCGCTCTCTTTTAGGGACATGAGGTGCTGTACAGGTTCCGGAGTAGAGTTCGATCACTAACTATAAGGAATGCCTACTCTTTGCAACGGAGGTATACTTCCACTGCAAAGCAGAGTAACCTGGTGCAGTTAGCAACTGGAAGAGGCTTTTCAACGCGGCAGCGGAGGTATTGAGGTTAGCGAATAGAGGAGCTTGAAACCTTGGTTAAATTCTTCGTAACTGCTAGAATTTCGCATGTTATGAAAAGGGCCCGTTGCTAAACTTAAGTATTCCGTATATTTAGCGATAAAAATCTGCCTTCACCGTAGCGGTGGCCGAGTGGTTGAGCATCCGCCTCGCATGCGGGAGGTGCGGGGTTCGATCCCCAGTGCCGCCAGGTACCGACCGGTGATACAATTGGTACAAGCTTTCCCCTGGTCTGGTGCTCAGCTTATTCAGGGTGAAATGCTTGGGAAATGGGTCCTTGATACCCACCTTGAGAAATCGAAAATGTCTTGTGCCATGACATTCTTTAGCCTCAGATGCCCTTGCGCCATAAAAATTTATCATCACCGAAAATCTCCCTCAGGGCTTGAGCGGAATACCCTGCACTGTAAAGAGAGTGCGGTAGAGGCCAGCTTGCCGCCCCTTTTAATTCTTTTTTGACTAGAGTGTGGCTGATCTGGACTCGCTAAACGTCCGGCACGAGTTACCCGAGTTTGCACCGACAGGGAGAAAACGCATCGGCGTTTCATTTTAGCACCGAGACGATGCGTTCACGTGCCCCGTTTCGTGCGTGCATTTAGCGGTGGTTCCGCCTCGTCACTTCCGCGTGGGAACTCGAAGCCGCTCATCCGACTGGCGCTTCTCGGAAGAAGGAGCCGCGCACGCGAGCCAGAGGCGCCTTCTCATTTGCATTTAGACGGAAAGAAACCAAGTTAGCTTAATTGCGTTCGCACTCACGGGGGCCTGCACTTAGTCCGCTCCGATGCCTCCTCGTAGATCGTAGTCTTCCTCGCAGAGAATTATTCCCTTTTTCTTCTCGGCTCAAAATTCGCAGCCACCAGAGAGGGCACGGGCAATTGGCACGGCGGCATTGCATCAATTTGGCGCGGCGAAGACGAAGCGTAAAGAATTCTCGCTGGACTACTTGGCACAATCTGGACTGAAGAAAGTAGCGTCTCATTTGCATAAGTCCTTGTCTCGTTTTTTGTCTTACGCGCGGATTCAATTAGCACCGTGCACAGTTTTGTAGCGAAGTGCTTTTTGCAACAGATTATTTCTTTGTTTCAGTTAGCCTAAAGTTGGGTTTTTAAATGATGAGCGTAAAAGCGGTTTAGTAGTACGAGAGAAAACGTTTGGACAATGGGTCACTTTGTTGTTTCGTTGGTAGTTTCGCAGCGACGTTCTGCAAAGGCAGCGATTTCGTTCATGTAATGTGAAGCGTTTTTCGCCTCTTCAACCTTTCCCTAAGCAGGTGTTGTTTTTCCTTTGTTTGACAATTGGGAAGAAAAAGTGACGATAAATAGTGCAGTTTCTTTTCAAACGACCTTAAAGACACTGAGAAAATAGTTTTTTTTTCTCGCCATAATTTTCGGGTTCTACAAATAGATAAAGTGGTTGGGAACTAAGAAAAAAATACATCAACTGAAAAGAGAATTTAACACCACGAGGTTCCTAGATTAAGCATGCAGTTAAATATTTTTCGCGTTCCTAGTTAGCACGAACGCTGCATTGTAATGTTTTCCAGAGCGCATTTGTAAAAACACTAACACGGGGCATAAAATGATCCATAACAACGCGACAGAGAAGAAAGGACACAACACACAGTGCTGGTGGCATAAAATATGTTAGCGTATGTTGTCTGTTTAGAGTGTGCTTGTTTCTTAGCGCAGGGCAACGCCGATCTGCCAAAGACAATAGTACAAACTTTCTTTGTGTTTAAAATTTCAGGATGCAGATCAAGGCAATACGATATCTGCACATTTATGCATCAGTAAAAGCATTCGCATTACTAGTGCTATAAACTATAGGGTGCTTATCTGTGTGTCACATTAAAGAACCAAGCGTGCACGATTATTCTACCTGCTCAAATAAGAAAATCCCGAACGTTCACATTAAACAATAAAAAAGCGGGAAACAATAAATTTTTGAAAATATGCAAATCTATTGACTGAAAGCGGCAGAATTGCAACTTAAGCCTTCAATACTGTAACTTTTCTTTCTGTAGAAAGCAGAATTGGAAGAAATGCAGTAAAAAGTTTGCTGCTCCACATATAGAAAAATGATGAATATATTAACTGATTCGAAATCACTCGAAGCTGTCGCTTTCTCGCTCCAATCTCTGCCAGACCATGCTTTCCATCACTGAATCATTTAAAATTTTCTTAAACTCCTTAACAATTACGTGCATAGCTTAAAGTAAGAAAGAATGATATCCTGATAACATCCAAAAAGGTTAATTTTTAAGTTGCTACAATACTTTTCATGACAAATAAGAACTTTATACATTTTCTAATTAATACCTCGAGGAACCAAACGAAGGCTGCCTCCATAAACCAACAAGCCATGATTGTCGTTAAAACGAAGAAAATCCCTCCAAATCACTGCAGCGGTTAACTAGGACGAACGTTTATGGGTCCCTAGGCATCTTCGGGGCGAAGATCTTAAAACTGAAACAATGGCAAAAATTTGCTGTAACGCACATGCGAAACTGTGCGTGCAACTGCTATAGAAATGTATTCGCACCGATTGCACTTATGTACGCAAAGGGCTGCCTTCTCTTTCTTAGCCTTGTTTTTCCCACTCTTCAAAGCTCACCTGAATAACGCGAATGACCTGCGCCTCTCTACCCACGTGGTCACGTGAGCAGTGGGCGCTACACTTGCTCACGTACACACTGTACGCCTCTGAATACATTGCTAATCTTTAATAGTTATCCAGTTAGAATTGGAGCTGCAATGTTACGCAGTTAAGCTATACAGAGCAGACACGAAAAAGATGAAAAATCTGATGTGGAAACCGCACATTGTAATTCTGCCTTTAAAACAAGAACGTTGTGATGATCACACGAACGGCTGTGATCGGACACGGTCTTCAAAGCTAGTGGGCACACATGATTTGTTTGCGACTTCGCGAAAACAAACCGGAGCAAATCGAACAGTACAAGTTTTCTAACGAAACATTAACGCCGGCAAGGAGGACAAACCGGAACGGCTAGCGAAATGAAGAGGTGCACTCTACACCGGACCATGAGAATGCAGAGCAGGGTAGACCGTGGAAGTCTTGTGGGGAGGTGAAATACGGCGGTTCCCGAAATATATATTTCGCAAGGTACACATCGTATATTTAACAAAAAATGCGCAAAATTAAAAGAAAGACCACCACGTGACATTACGCTCGCTGGTAGTGAGTCATTCCAGTCTCAGAAGGATTCACTAAGAAAGTACAGTATACCGAAGGAAAACAACACGAGAAATCATTCATCCACCAAGTTGAGGATAGTCAGATATACAGCCGAAAACTATGGTGTCACGATAAGAATGCCATTGAACTTGCTTTGTTGATAGGTGCGAGCCATGGTGTTATAAAATCTTAGCCAGTGACGATGTTGAAATCTCAGTAAGGGAAAGACGAATCAAAGCCCAGAATTGAGCAGCGTAACGGCCTTTTTCTTCGTGCACTAGGAGCCACTAAATGAAAAAAGCGCCAGTACAGCAGCGGCTGCCATGAAAGCAAGTAAAAATAGAAGCCGGTTATTAGCAAATGACTCATCACAGCAGCTCTCCCAGTGCCCAGCGCTCGAGCGCGCTAAAAAGCGTGGACTAGAGTAGTGCACACATCGCTTGCCGCGAAACGCACGAGATTTGATTAAACTGGCTTTCGGCGCAGGTGCCGCAGGCGATTAGACTGTGTAACCTTCCGTGGCGACCACTTTTTGGGAGGTGCGCGGGGTGGGCAGGTGAAGAGGGGTTTCACTGAGGCACGACGGGTAGCCAACAGAGGGCGTAACCTGTTCAGACAGGGCTCCTAGCTCACCGGCGGTGGGGAAAGTTGGAGGAAGGAGAAACTACGCTCGCGTGGCACCTAGCAGAGCTTGACCCGGTTTTCGGGATGCAAAAAAAAAGGAAACAAGGGAGAGAGAGAGAGTGGGGGAGAGGGAGAGAGAAAGCGGCGGCGCTGCTCACGTTCGTTGAAGCACATCTTCCAGAGGCCGGACACGGTGTTTTTGGCGAGCTGCTCGCGGTCCCCCGAGCCGTTGTAGCTGGGGTTGGGCATGAGCTCGGTGCTGTGCAGCCAGCTGTTGGAGCACAGGGCGATGGCGTTGGCCACGAGCGAGGCCAGGGCCGAGGCGGGCGTCAGCACCCGCAGCGCGCGCACGCTGAGTCGAGACATGGCGGCCGACGGGGGGCCTCCACCCGCGCCATGCAGGGGCAGCGGCCAGCCGCCGGCGAGCGGCTCGGCGAGTACGCTACCCGTTGAGCTGCCTCGGCGCCAGCGGCCCCGGGCGGGCGGAGCGACGGCCGCCGCCGCCGCGAGGCTACAGCGCCGAACATCCACCGCCGCAGGAGCGCAGTCCGTTGCCGCGCCGCCACCGCCGCGTCCTGCGACGCCCCGAGCTGCTGCTGCTGCTGCCGCCGCTCCCGCCGGCCGCGCTGCCACCGCCGCGGAGGAGAGGCGCTCTCTGGCGACGCCAGCGCCACCACCGCGCCTCGCTCCAAGTATGCAGCGCAGCGGAAGCTGCGCAAGTAGTGCGCCCCGATGGACTTGTCACTCCGCCGAGTATGATTCCTCCTCAGCCGGGCCTCAGAGGGAAGTACGACGGCACCGTGGTAGAGTATAGAGCGAGAAGCGAAACAGAGACACAGGCAGTTATCTGTCTGCTATAGCAGCAACAGATTCTCGCTTCGTCAACAATTAAACCCGTTCCTGCCCATGTTGCTCCGTTTCGGTGCCGTCTTGAGTTTTTGTAGCTGAACAGGTGGCGCACTATTCTGAGGTCGCGGACGTGGACGGAGTCAGTAAGCGCGCTACCTTTGGCGCCGCTGTACGCAGAGTACGAAATGGAGTGCACCTCCACCGCCGCTGGCGGAACCACGTGACCCCTTTTCCCGACACGGGCGCGCTCCTGCTCCTGCTGCTCTTCGTCCATCAAGGCGCGCGGCTCAATACCTTGGGAGTGTGGGCAACACGCCCGCCGGTGTGCATGTGGAGCAGCTGTTTCTGCTTGACACGAGCGTTGAAGTTCAAAAGCTGTAACTAAACTATTAAAAACCTAAAAGCATTGAAACTCTCTGCTCTGCTCTGCTTAACGGGCAGGCACAACTTGCTCCGAGGTGCATGTGGTAGATGTACACTGGTTGCATGGAGTGTATTATATGAAGTGGTTAAGAAAAAAGTAGAAAAATGCGTAGGCTGTATGTTTTCTTGCATGTAATAGAATAGTTTCAGCGTTGAAGAAATTATTATTATTTTTTTTACTTAAAGTGTCCTTGAGGTTGCGGGAAGTCACGTCCAATACAAGCTCGGGACTTGAAGCTTCGAGCACGCCCACTGTTCTGAAAAGCGTGCTTCACTGCCATAGCACCAATATTGCGGGGAAGCGAATAAAAAATTTCCAGGCATGACTTGCTGACTTGGTGCGCCTGGCAGGAAAGCACAGTGTGCAAGGAAATTCAAGTTTGGACATTTTGAGCCAAGTAGAAAAATGCATCGGCTGTACGTTTCCCTACGTACAACGAAAAAGCTTCAGTGCGGAAAAGATGAAATTCTTCAAGAACTTCGTCCGTGAAAATTGCAGAAACTCACTTGACGTACGAGACTGACGATAAGCTGTTTACGAGTACTTGTAATATGCGAGAGGCATTTGCCCTACAGTGGGAGTTGTCAGGCTGCTGCTGGTGATGATGATGCTGTGACCGAAGGAGGAATGAAGATAAAGTGAAAAGGCCTGACGACTGGTTCCAAGAGAGCAACTACACTGCCGTGAGTAGGTGACATTTCAACTTAGGCAACTACAACATCGAATAAAACACTATCTCGACCGCGTCCAGACAGAATGGTGTTAAGACGGATGCGAAAGGAAAGAATAAAAGGAACGCGCATCGCAATAACTGCGTACACCGAAGGGTTTACGATGGCTACGTCAGCAACAGATGTGTCTATGTGAAAGCTCCCAGGAAGCCCAAAACGTTAAAACACGCCTGCTGGTCGCTTGGAACGGAGAGGATGCGGCATTTTTTAACTTTTCTTGCCCATCATAACGAATGCTCTTTTGGCAAGTGTGTTTCACTGCCGATGTACTATACATGTGCCGACGCAAGCTAACTGGAGATTTTCAGGCTAATTGTAGTAACAGTAAGATGGAAGTTCCCCGAGAGTTGGTGGCGTCATTTTCATAGTTATCCGAAAGCTCTGCAACGTCATCGTGCCTTTCGATAATTTGTGAAATGAAGGGGGGGGGGGGTGAAGGGCTGATGACGTCACAATGAAACGTAGCCACCTGCAGACCAGTGAATGGAAGTGAACTCTGGTGAGCCAATCAGTCAGTGTCGCTGTGATCGGTACAGTGGAACCAAACGCAACTTTCAAGGCAACACACACATCTAGGGTGTTTAAATACGGATGCTTATTGCGTGACTTCCCACATGGCGAGAGTGATGTAGCTATCGTAGTAGTTGCCTCTTCGTAAAATCAGGTGAAAAGTTGCGCTCGCTTACCTATTGAAAAAGCCTATTCCCGTCACTTATTCTAAACTTTCAGTTCTTGTTTCCGCAATTTCACCCTTCTTGAATAGCGGAGTGTCCGCAGAAGACGAAAGTTCAAGCGCCGTATTTTTGAAGAACATTGTCCCCTTCCACATGCTGCGAACAGAACGAACAAAAAAACGATCAATAATTAATATTAAACACCGTCAAAGTATGAAAAGAAAAAGTCTTAGAGAATATGGATGATAATAAAGGGGCAGGACTGACTGGGAACCGAAGCGACTACTAGGCGTGCTACCTGCGGTGTTATACGAAAAGAGCTAAGGCGGTCACTTTTTCCGTCAGCGGGTGAAAAAAAAATGACAGGCGATTACGAAAGTCGGTGATGGGATATTTGAGCTAAGCTCTTCACACGCCACCTGCCAGTGGCAGGTGGCGTGTGAAGGTGGCGTTTCGCTCCGCCACTGCCAGTCAAGTTTGTCAGGTGGTTTGTTACGCCGGCTACGGTGGCTACACCGACAACTACGACGAATATGAGGACTACGGTGCAACGGGAGCATACGAACTCCGCTCTAAAACAAAATAATTCCTTTCTACAAGCAGTGTGCTTCTATCCTTTTTGGTAGCGCAATCATGCAGAGGGAATCTTGTTGGTTTACTGAACAAGAGGAAATATGAACACTTTCCTGCAGCCTTCCTCTCGTGATCGTCGGGGAAAAGCCAGCAGCCTGCCTTGTTCATCGCTCTGCTGATACTTAGTAGTGATAAAACGACGGACTGGTTCAGACATCTTAGCACACGCAATATGTTCGACTATCAATGAACAATCCCAAAATTTGTGTGTGTATATTTAGAACCTGCTATTTAACAAAATTGAACATGAATGGCTCAAAAACTGAGAATTCGTGCAGCCGCACACTTCCACCCTCGAGAAATTGCAGCGTTACTATTGAATCAAACCCAATTATGCAAATTTCGTTGTATTCTAACTATCCGAAGTTGCTCCCGCAAAGACTAGTGTCTCCAATGAAACGTTCCACTACGTCCAAGAAAAAAGAATTGTCAGCACTAGCCAGTACTTCTTACGCACACCGGAAAACTTCAAGACTTCCATCTTTATTTCTTGTTTCGGAAAAGCGATTTTTTTTCTGGACACAAAATTGTCCCTACCATATTTCCTTCAGCGGGTATTCGAAATGCAGCCAGCATTCATTCCTGACTTCACGAAAAGAGCGCTAGACGCTTCGAAGAAGAACATTGAAAAGTGTCGTGCCCAATCGTAGACGCCGTGCCGCAAAGAGATAAAGTTGGTAGGACGTACAAACAATGTGAAAAGAAAAAGACAACCATGAATACAACACGATTGTGTGCACCAGTGGAACACTCAGATTATATTAACTGTGAAAGGAACCGAAGGTTTTGATCTTGTAAGTGTTAAGCCTAGTTGGCTACACCTGTTTTGGCAAAAGCGTTATGAAAAAAAAAAGGCCGGGAAAAAGAAATGAATGATACATTTTTGGTGAGGCTTGCGTGTCTCTTTCTTCATTTTGTTTCTTCCGGTTTCTGGCGTTTCTGTGTAGAAACCGGGGGGGGGGGGGGGGGTAACTTTTTGCACTTCTACTCGCGCAGGCGCTCAGTGAAAGTGATTATCCAAATGTAATGGGGCAATCAGAGACACGAAATGGTCAAAGAAATGGGCAGAGCTTTCATCTCATCGGCATGCGGCAGCAAATGAGGACAGGAAGGAACCACAGCTGCTTGAGCGTGCGTCAGTCGTGCTGGCAAAAATAAGTGCCTAGAAGAAATAAATTAACTACGAGTAATGTACTCGTATTTGTCGTTTTTTTAGGTGAAACCATAATTATAGAACTACCCGCATACATTTTGTTGTACTTGCTATTCGCCATGCTCTATTGTTTTTTGACGGCCAGTTCTCTCACTGGGTTCGCCTTGTATTCCGGTGCTCATGCACATTGTGCTAACGCTGCTAAGCACAGAGCGTCAGAATCTCGTGGTTTGTGTAAGCAAAATGCAAAAATAACCAATTACTGAGGCTAACTTGAGTAAGTTATGATCTTTCAAACCTACAGCTAGGCCTATGGATTCCGCAGTCGGTTATCATAGGAGTGGTGCTATAGTCTGGATACCGCCTCATTTACTTGTGCCTGATGCATCCTAGGAGGCTGAAAGTACATTAACGTTTATGCTTTAAAGGGCAACTGCACTTTTTTGGAGATTTTGCGATATTCAAGGATTCAAACTATATAGGCTGTAGGTAAAGCATTCCAAATGTTTTTGCACTAGCTGACGTAATCGACAATTGAATTTAGCCCTTCTCCTCAAAGTACCAGAGGAGTGCGGGGAAGTTCAGTGCGACGTAACGGAAGGTAAGATTTCAAACTACCGATGCTGTGAGCCACACCCTGCCGTGGCTCGTTGGACGCTGCCAAACAACGCTCTGCGGGATTTACCTTCGATGGCGTTGATTTTTTTCCTTCAAAGCGGGTGCTTACGCCTTGGAAATGTACCGATACCTTCGATGACGTCAGCATGCACCCCCAAACTTGGCGTTGTGCGCTGCGGAGAAGATTGAAGGCCGCCGCGATTTCGAATCGGCGATTACGTCACCATTTCAAGTGCTAGCCCAATATAACTTCGTATGCTTTGCTTGCAAGCGTCACACATTCGACCATTTCAAGCTTGTCGATTTCTAGAACCTATGCGGTTACAATTTATGGATTCTGACTTATATTAATGTGGGCAAAGAAAAAAATAAAGAGAAATAATGTTTCCCGGCCCCATATATATACATTCTGACAGTAGTATTTGAACATGGATGTGTCGCAAATGAGCAGTGCGTCGCTTGAACCTGATATAACTTTACAGCCATTTTATTAACGTACACAAATTCGAGCCTAGGTCTCTCCGACAATGAGAGACAGGTCACCTAACCACGCTGAGTATCTGCTGACGAAACTGCTCGCCTTGCCCAAAGAATCGGCAGCTCTGACAGAGGAGGAAGCGGAAAAGCGATAGAAGGAACGCTGACGAAGAAGCGGGGAGGGGGTGGGGAGGGGGCCTCTGTTTCGGGGACGTCCTTATCGCGGCCCCGTAGCGAGCTCTGCCCCGTTGCCTTGCTCGATGTTTCGAACGGCGAACACGGCGTTCTAAGCGGAATCATTAAGGGTGGCATCGATTGTGGTGATGGCTGGCGTTGCCGACGTCTTCTTGCGCGTTGATAAGTGGAAACGCTCGCCCGCTCGATGTCCGTGACTGGTTTCCTTCGAGCGGCAGCAACTTTCCGGACCGCGCTAAGTTTTCTGCGTTTTATCGCCGCTGTCCGGCGTCGCGCGAGAATTTCCGCGAAACATTTTAGTTCAGTTTACGTTACTGTTACCTCACGTCACCACACTGAGTTTACCTTACACAGCATGGTGCCACATTCCCGCTAGCAACACGTCAGACTGATTTTAAATGAGAAGTGTTTGCAGGAGGAATTTTTGGTGCTTTCTCTCTTGCTCGGTTATGTCTTGGAAGAAAACACAGGTGAGGGACAAGAATAAGTAAGAGAAAATGGCCTCAACGGAATATAAAGCCTTCTTCGGGTGGTTATTTTGTGATACACGTGAGCGTCCTAACATATTCCTAGATTTAGAGAAAACCTAGCGCAAAAACAAGCAATCACAAAGACAGAACAGACGAGACACAAGCGCTAACTCACAACTGGCTTTTTATTGAAGCAGGATGCAGTTTATATACGGTGAAGCTTCAAGGGGAGATAAGGGTGACAAGGAGGAGAAGGTGAACAAAGGAAACATCGCTTCGCAAAAAACAGGCAGGCAGCCAAAAAATTATACAAGAAAAAGAAAAAGTTACATGATAACTGAATCTAAAAATTGATACTCTGAATCAAAAAGAGATAAAGAAGGGGTACTGATGCACCTACTGCCATATTTCTTGATGTAGAAAGCCTCCAGACTAACACGCGCCGTCTTATCTGTGCTCTTGCCAAGAATCTTCGTCTCATTCAAAGGCGCCTCGCACCCGTCGCAGCTAATTACGTGCGCAACCAAATGTGCATACTTGTCTTCTAAGTCTGACAAATTTCGGGCATGGTCCCCCAAGCGCTCATTGATGCAGCGGCCAGTTTGACCAACATAAAACTTCCCACATGTTAAGGGGATAGCGTAGACCACTCCTACGGAACACTTGATAAACGGAGTGTCGTGCTTTATCTGGCAACCCCGCTTCCTAGAGATGTCGATTCGGGGGCACAACTTTCCCAGCTTGTTGGGAGCTGTAAAAACGACACTCACGCCATACCTGTTGGCCACTTTCCTCAAGTTGTGCGAGGTCTTGGGTAAATAAGGCACAACTAGCGGCTTTTGTGTTCTGGCACGATCTTCTCCGGACTTTCTTCGGGTTCTGTGTTTTAGTTTTTGGAGGTGGGTCTCGCAAACAGCAACCAAAACAGAGCAGGGGAACCCAGCCACGTAGGAGTGGTATACGCTATCCCCTTAACATGTGGGAAGTTTTATGTTGGTCAAACTGGCCGCTGCATCAATGAGCGCTTGGGGGACCATGCCCGAAATTTGTCAGACTTAGAAGACAAGTACGCACATTTGGTTGCGCACGTAATGAGCTGCGACGGGTGCGAGGCGCCTTTGAATGAGACGAAGATTCTTGGCGAGAGCACAGATAAGACGGCGCGTGTTAGTCTGGAGGCTTTCTACATCAAGAAATATGGCAGTAGGTGCATCAGTACCTCTTCTTTATCTCTTTTTGATTCAGAGTATCAATTTTTAGATTCAGTTATCATGTAACTTTTTCTTTTTCTTGTATGATTTTTTGGCTGCCTGCCTGTTTTTTGCGAAGCGATGTTCCCTTTGTTCACCTTCTCCTCCTTGTCACCCTTCTCTCCCTTTGAAGCTTCACCGTATATAAACTGCATCCTGCTTCAATAAAAAGCCAGTTGTGAGTTAGCGCTTGTGTCTCGTCTGTTCTGTCTTTGTGGTTGCATGTTTTTGCGCTAGGTTTTCTCTAAATCAAGTATGCACCAACTAGCCCAAAAAGAGGTGTTAATATTCCTAGAAACCCGCCGCGGTGGCACAGCGGCTTTGGCTGTCGTCTGCTGATCCCAAAGGTCGCGGGTACGATCTCGGTCGCGGCGGCTGTATTTAGATAGAGGCGAAATACAAAAGACTGCCCTGTGCTGTTGTGCGACGTGAGCGCACGTTAAAGAAACCCCACGTCCACAAATTAATCCGGAGCAGCCCTTCACTAGGGCGTCCCTCATAGCTCATGTGTTCATTATAGCCCATTTTAAAATATATAATTTACTTCTCTTGTGTTCCTTGATGGCCACGATGGACTTTACTCTCTACAGGACTCACCCGTGGTTATAAAGAACTGGACAATTCGGTGGCGGCTATAGCAGCAACTGCACTCGGTGGCATTGAAGGCCAGAATTATGGCCGCTATTGGGCACTCTCAATATTAAGGTGAGAATGAGCTTTAGAGATAAGGTGCTCATAACACTTGTGGCATTATCGAGCATCACAAAACCAGTTGTGCGCTGCTACGATCATTACAGAAAAATCTAGTCGCCTCTCACGGGACGACCGAAGTGAACGTCCGCTTGGCGGCGACTTCCAAGAAAGAGCATGAAAAGAACAAACGTCATACACCTTTGTCCGTAAAGTTTCGAGACTCATTTATTTTTTTCTTTAGAATTAATTATCCAAAACAAATGTTGGTGTGTATGCGTAGCGCCATCTTTTCGGGCTAATCTGAGCCATTTATTTTAATTGCTCTGGCAGCCACTAGATGGCACAACATGTAGAAAAAATACGCTGTCACTAGTCGTCTGCGCATTCTACTGTGAGTGAATGTGGAGAGATGGACGTCCACCTTGAACAGCGTGGAAACATAAAATTCTGCATTAAGCTTGGCAAGGCAGCCACACAGACGTATGATCTCCTTCGTGACGCTTACGGCAACGAGGCATTATCGCGGGCGCGAGTTCTTGAGTGGCACGAGAGGTTCGTTTCGCGGAGAACGTCGGTGGAAGACGACACAAGGCAGGGGCGCCCTTCAACCTCACGGAATTAAAACAACCTGGCTCGGATCAAGGATATCGTACAGCAAGACCGCACCATTACAGTCCGCGTGCTTTCAGATGCTCTCGACATTAGTAAGACAACATGCCACCATATTTTGCGTGAGAACTTGGGGAAACGAAAGCTGAATGCCAGACTTGTGCCGCACTCCTTCACACAGGACCAGAAGGACACGCGGGCATCAGTGAGCACTGATTTGCCCTCCGATGCAGAGAAGAATGCTACATTCGTCGACAGCATCACTGCTGAAGACGAAACATGGTGTTTTCAATACGATCCTCAAACAAAGAGGCAAAGCGCCGAACGGCGGTCCACAAGCTCTCGGGGGGCAAGCAAGGTGAGGCGACAGAAGACAAAAACAAAGACGATGCTGATAGTTTTTTTTTCTGATTCCAGGGGTGTCATGCACCACGAGTTCGTTCCGCAAGGGCAAACGGTGAATCAGGAGTTTATATCCGCGTGCTCCAACACATGCGTGATGCACTGCGACGCCGTCGCCCTGACCTATGGGCATCTGGACAGTGGAGCCTTCTCCACGATAACGGAAGGCCGCACACTGCTCTCAGTGTGACAAAATTTGTCGCCAAGCACAGCATTACTGCACTTTCCCATCCGCCATACTCGCCTGACCTCTCCCCATGCGATTTTTTACTGTTTTCTCGCGCGAGAAGAGCCCTAAAAGGTCGCTGGATGGAGAGCGTGGAGGTCAGTTCCTGCCTTCGGAATTCTATGACAAAATCCTGTCACCATGCTCTCAGCGACAGTTTCCAGTCTCAACTCTCCAGGATTAGGCTTGCCGGGTACCCAAGCTTTACGGTAACAGAGGCCTGCTCTCGTTTGCTCAAGTGGGTGAAACAGCAGCAAACTCGTGACAACCAAAAGGAAAAAAAGAGAAAAGTTGCTGTTCTTCTTACCTATATCGCATCACGCATGGGCTGCAATATGTGGCTAGTCGATATGGAGCTGTGATTGCAGCTATGTCAGCTCCAATCAGACTAAAGCAGTTATGTCCGGCAATCCAAAGGGAGAGGGAACCGTTGGAAAAAAGGAAAGGTTGTGGAACCACGCACAGAGACAAGTTCGTCGCTTGTCGCCAAGGGGTTGTGTACCAAATTCCACTCTCCTGCGGAGCCCGGTACATCGGGCAGACTGAACGTTGCTTAAATAAAAGGTTGCAGGAGCACATAAATAATCTAGACAATACTTGGTAAGCCACTGTTAAAAGTGTGAAATCAAAAAGACGAAAAATGCACAGCCATGTGGCGTAGAACAATGTTGCTTTACACGCACTGTGATCAGACCACGCGAGAATTAATGGAAGCTTACCATATCAGTCAAGAGCCAAAGCGTGTCAACAAACCGTCACTTACTTTCAATGACAAAGAGATAGCTTTTCTTGGTGGCCTTTGAGCGTCGCGTGCTTCTTTGCCTCATGTTTTATCAATTTTAGTGTAACATGTGATGTACTTTGCGTGTGTTTTTTCCTTTATAAGCACCAGGTGTTGCTAATAAAACCAGAGTTGAGAGTCAGCGCTCGTCCTGTGTCCTTCTTGTTCTTGTCCGACGTTGTTCGCGCTGTTTTACAAAAAATGACTACATTTTCTAGTGAATGCTGGCAACAGTGCAGCGCAGAGACTGCATTCCGGTCTGTTCCAGCACCCGCCTGGCCCCAACATTCTGTGCAGGAGACGTCGTGGTGCTGTAAATACGCTGTATTTTAACTTTACTGATGTATTGCGGCCCCCTGTGCCTGCTTCCAGCTTAACTGTCACCTCGTGCCATCGGTAACCTCTACCCGAGTACTTGGCGTGCACGTCGCCGCGCGAGTCTCCTCAACCACGTGGCTCCAGTCTGGTCAGTGGATGGATGGAGAGTTACTCCTCGTTCTTCGACGCGTTTATTTATTTATTTAATTTTACAATACTGCCGCTCTCAGCCGAGAGCCCAGCAGAAGGACATGAACAATGATTTCTTGTACGCGTACAAGTATACGTATGAGTGACACAAATCACGGAGAAACGACATAATTCATCAAAATACAAGCGACAAGGTAATAGGAACATAAAATATAAAACAACGCCGTATATAATGACAACAGCGGTGTGGAGACTTCCGTGTGGAAGTCGAAACGTCCTTCCATCTTGACAACACTTTTTGGTCGGCGCTTCGTTATTTTCGCCAACGCCATAGTCATAAGAAAAAACTGGAAAGTTTAAAGAAGCAATTGTATTTCAATTCTGCTTATTAAGAGTGCTACTTAAAGTAGAATCGGGAACAAGCATTTGAAGATCTTGACAGCACCAGTTTGGTAGCGATCCAAAGGCCTGGGCGAGTTGGTATGTACTCATTCTAAAAAACTGGTCTTAAAACATTTCTAAGTCAGCGCTCGTGTTGCCGTTCCTTCCATCGTCCTTGTCTTGGTTGCGCTGTTTTTAGAATAGTAGTGATCGCTCGAACGTTGCTCGTATCCTGGTTAGCGGGATACTCGAGCCGTGTTAATTATATCAAGCCCGATTTCATCGTGTTACCCGAGAAGCACTTTGGGCCTTCTGCGGTTTGTCAACCATTCCGCAGTGCGTGTCATCACGAGCCTTCCACAGCTGACAGCCATCTCTCTTCTCGCTGAAGCCCTGCCCAAGATTACCGACGACATTCTTTACCAGCGTCGATCGCATTCATCATAAAGCGTCAGCAATACCCCGTGTACGTAGCGCTGGCAGCGACTCTGTCAGATACAAAAGTCTCCAAGAGGCCCGAGTGCCGTAGGCCGGACGGAAGTCCCTCTGTCTAATACGCTGAGAGCGTAGTGACACTTCCCCTTTTGTGCGGCTTTCTTACCAGAACTTGGTTGCCCATTATTACGTAGAGGCTCTTCCGAAAGAATCAAAACCTGCAAAAGAGGAGATAGTTGGGATTGTCGGTGTAAGTCCGTTCTTAAATACAGCGCGAAGAACAAGGCAAGGCAACTCTTTCGTTCCGTCCATCGCGTCGTTTTCAACAACGAATCAAAATCTTCCAGCACATATAAAGACAAAGAAAGTTTGGCCATTGTTTAGCGCCGGTTGCAATAAATTCGCGATGGAAAATTTTATTTCATTCACTGAGTGATCATTCATGCAGTCGCTCGTGCATTCGGCTGCGATGTGACACTGCCTTATGCATACGCTGAAGTTTTCAGAATTTTAAAGATAAAACACTCACCGGCTGCGCTATGCATCACGGGGTTGCACCGTTTTAATCGCAGATATGGAAGAGTGAGAAAAGGGCGAGTACGAGAAAAAGAGGCCATAACGCTGCAACGCGAAAGAAGAGAGCTACCTTGCTGCAACCCATGCAGTTTTGGCCCGGTTAGTACATAGCCTTCCATCTTGAAAAGCTCCTGCCTCGCTGAGAACGGAATCTTTAGGTTGCACAAGACCTTCTTCGAGCCACGGGTGCTCTTCAGCGAGGCTGAGGCAACTGCAGAGTGATGCAAGGTACGAAGATGGAGAGACAAAGAAAGGGAATTCCTCCCTAAATAGCTGCAAGTCGTATCTGTGGTAGCAAGGCTTTTACAACTGAAAAGAAGGAGAAGAATATGCCTAAAAATACTGCCATATGTCTCCGGGAAATAGTTGAGCCTGGAGCCGCATTTATTCTAGTAAAGAGCACGCAAATAAAAAGAGGCCCATGACGTGGACACATTTGCCATGCGTTCAAGTGGTACAGATTGGAGCTGAACGACTGATCGAAGCGCAGCGACGTTATCTTTTTTTAGAAATACCTTTTTAAACTCAGAGTGACGTAATTTGAAGGCGCCGGCTCCTTTTCCAAGCCATCCGCCCTGAAAAGCCGAGTATCAGGCCGGGAGATAACCTTGTACTAATGTGAAGTAACCGGAGGGTAGCCGGCCCACTTCCTCCCGAAGAGAAGGCAGGTACTCTACCTCGAGTTCTGTAGTGCAACAGCGTAACGGCATGAGCCAAAGGAAGAGAACGGACAAGACACAGCGCTGACTAACAACAGACAGCTTGAAGCCAAAGCCTATAAAGGCTCAGGCGACGCTGAAAAAATCGGAAACAGGTCTTACCAACGTGCCCACCAGTTTATGTTCACCCACCGCGCTGGCTCTTTCTTGATCCCTTCTTTCACCCATTCCTTTATCTCTTCCCTTACGGCGCGGTTCAAGTGTCCAACGATATAGGAGACAGATGCTGCGCCATTTCTTTTGCCCAAAAACGAATTATTATTATTGGTTTATGTTCTACCTTGAGGCCACGACTGCCGGGGGAGCCCCATTTGCAGCGTTCGTATTATGTGGCTATTGTTTGAACCATGGCAGGTAAGGTGAAACCGAAAGGAACAAGGTGAACAGAGTAGCGATTTCTCTTTTTTTTATTGCGCAAATATGCTCTTAGGCATAAGAGGGTCATAGGTACAGGTGCGGGCCGGTGTGGGTGTTGGTTAACATTTCCACCGCTCCCTAGAAACCCTTCTCTCCAATTACATACACGGTCTACGGCCACTGACCCGACGGCTGACTAAACGAGGGCTTAACAAATGCAAGCTGAAACTCCCCCCCCCCCCCCCCCCCCCCGTGCCTGATGAAGGAACCGAGTAGTTTCTGGAACGTCGTTTTCTTTTTTTCAGTATTTGGTATGTGGTCTATTCTGACTTAAACTCCATTTCCCAACCAGACAGACCTCTGTCTAACGTTTTCTTTTGAATACATGAAAGCTTTAGTGAGACAGGGTGTCACCCGATCAAGCACTCCTTTTTGTTCAGCTGTGGAGACCTCCGGGAATGTAGTCGCGTGCCTTTCCTCTCGAGTGGTCGCGCACAGGAGGACGTTAGTCGCAACCATTTCATTATTAAGTAAACACTTGTCCTCGACGAGTGGCTCCACCTTTTTAATACCTGGCGTGGCGACAACACAGCGTTGAGCTCTGAATCTTTTTTTTGTCTCGTGTATATTTAGTGAATGACTGAGGATTCAACGAAACAGATGCCAGATTTTTATTCCTTCAAGTGCGCAACAAGTGAAGAGAGAGCGTCGCACTCTGCGTTGTGTTTATTTTATCATTACATATGTCAATGCGAGCAGGCACTATTGCATGATGAGCAAGCGGGCGTGTATCACAAGGCAGCGCGCAGGAAAAGTTGCGCCCGCGCTGCACCAGTCACGTGACCAGTGCGTGCATGACCTTCGAGTCACGCGTTGAGCACTGCTGTCTGAGCTTTCTTACACATTTCCTCTAGCGTTCTCTACAAATGCTTTCAAGCGCTGACTCCCCGGTCGAGGCGATGCTGGAAGAGGGCCCGCACAAGAGCGCGTGGGCAAAAACTGTGCCCTACACTCTAAACATAAAGGAGTGAAAAAGAGTAAGTACTCCTTTTTTTACTCCTATATAGGCGTATTCGTGTTAAGAGTGCACACTCTAAACTGAAAGGATTAAAAAGGGGGCAAGCTGTCTTCTCCCCTAAGGGAGTTGGCGCTTTGCCTATTATAAAAGGGAGCGCGCTGACTCCCTTAGGAGAGATGACAGCGTACTCCTTTTTTGTTCCAGTATAGGCGTATTCGTGTTAAAAGTATACCGCGTGGCGCGACATAGGTGTCGCACGAGGCGTGAAATCACAACAGAAGCGTGAAATGTTAGCAAAAACATCCGACAGGCACTCGTTGTCGAAACCCACTGGGCGCAGGAAGCCATCATCTCCGTCTTTTGTATGCAGCGAAGTATAATTGTAATGAAAAAAAAAAGAATAAATTCCAGAGCTTGCATTTCACCCATTTATACGTCTGAACTTGGCCGAAACTCCTGTTCGCCCTCACTGCAGCGCTTACTTTGGACGACAAGCCAGGTATAAGCTCAAGGCGGATAACTTTTAAACGGCGCTCACATTTTTGTAAGCGTATACTGCATGCATGGCCGCGTAGGCATTGCTATCCGGATGAGATTGGAAGAAGTAGCAGACAAAGAGAAGACACAAAATAGCCGGAATAGAACACATCGGGGGCGCCAGTGGGAATGCATTTCTGCAGCACTTGCGCCCAGCGGGCCTCCCGTGTGTGCGTGCTGTCTCTTTTTGTTTGTTTGTTTGTTTGTTTGTTTGTATTATTGACACACATGACACACTCCGCCAACAGCAACACACCTTCTCAGACAGCATGCGGGCGTTGGTGGCCCCGTGGTCCTCCCCTGGTAAACCCGCATATCTCCGGAAAATAAAAAGTGAAGAGCTGCCCCTAACTCCGCACGGTATTCTTTACCCGCCGGTTAAAAGCTGTGTTCCACATATTATGCTCTCTTCTCATGTAACCTGTCACAGTACGTTGGTGTATGCACTGTGCGATGTTATGTGCGATCGGCATACGACTGGTTCGCGGAAACCGTTGTTTATGTGCGTAATGTGCACTGAGTGAGTGTATAGTTGCGAGAAGGTTCTCGTGTCTCTGTCTGGTGCAGTGGCACAAGTTAAACGAGTGCAGTGTTCGTTGTAGCATTTCCCACTGACAGTGAGTAGTTGGTACTAATATACATATAGGCCTTAAGGTTAAGGGAACAACAGTGCAGCAAACTGACGGGCTCGTGGCTCATTTGATCTCAGGGTGCAATTCTAGAATTAACAACTCATATCCCCGGTTTTTTTTTATTTATCTGCTTCCCGAAGCCTGACTATAGCGGGGCAAAGCCTACCTTTCTTTTAAATTGGTTTTTGGGGAAAGGAAATGGCGCAGTATCTGTCTCATATATCTTTGGACACCTTAACCACGCCGTAAGGGAAGGGATAAAGGAGAGAGTGAAAGAAAAAAGGAAGAAACAGGTGCCGTAGTGGTGGGCTCCGGAATCATTTCGACCACCTGGGGATTTTTAACGTGCACTGACACCGCACAGCACACGCGCGCCTTAGCGTTTTGCCTCCATAAAAACACAGCCGCCGCGGTCGGGTTCGAATCCGGGAACTCTGGATCAGTAGCCGGAGTTCCCGGGTTCGAACCCGACCGCGGCGGCTGCGTTTTTATGGAGGCGAAACGCTAAGGCGCCCTTGTGCTATGCGATGTCAGTGCACGTTAAAGATCCTCAGGTGGTCGAAATTATTCCGGAACCCTCCCTACCTCAATTACATTCGAGTAAGTATTCATCCATCCTTTCATTCCCTCATGGGTTTTTTGGTATGACGCTCCGAGAAATATTGGCTGAGTGGTGGCTTGCACCACCAATAAAAATTTCAGGCTTAAATCAATGAAGACGAAGAATGGAATGAAGGGGATCCGCGGTTGTGCTTTACACTGCGCTAAGCTTACACCACCATTCTTTTATTAGAATACCAGCGCCTTTTACTACAAAAAGTCCGCGCGAATGAAAAGAATCTGCTGCGATCAACATGCGCTGGACGTGCTAAATTTGAGGCCAAATGCCGGCGCCGTCGAGCCAAGGGAGAGGGTAGTGTTTCCAACAGCGAGTGGCCGGCCGCACCGACAAAAGCGGCGAAATTGAGGAGTTGTGGATACCGTATACAATCACCTCGTTATAAGGTAGTGAAGACGCGCATTCAAAACCAAACAAACATCAGCCGATAGTTTCTACACTTGGTAGCCCTTGATATGCTCCATCATTACAGCCTGGTTAGCAGATTCCGTTACGGTCTCTCTAATTTTTGCTTTCTGTTGCCTCGACTCCCAACAGGAACTCGTGTCTGTCTACTGTGGGCACGTGAACTGCAAGGAGACAACGCTAGAGTCAACGTCGAAAGCCGACCGAACTTCTTGAGATTGTTGGCACGTCAGTGGGACGTTAATCCTCAGCTCTCAGCGCTATTCGTCTCCCAATTTTATTAAGCTTGAGATTTATGTGAGGTGTAACTTTTAAGAATGTTCTTTTTCCTTCTCTCCCGATATCACCTTGCAGCAAATACAAAAGATGATGCGTAACCTCCAATCGAGTGAAATTAGGTGTAAAATCCCTCCGCATAGGTACGTATAAAACGTTGCTGCTTTTACCTCTCCACTGGTCAAAAAAGAAAAGAAAAACATTACGACTGACCACATGTTTTCTTTTGTTATATATATATATATATATATATATATATATATATATATATATATATATATATATATATATGTGTGTGTGTGTGTGTGTGTGTGTGTGTGTGTGTGTGTGTGTGTGTGTGTGTGTGTGTGTGTGTGTGTGTGTGTGTGTGTGGGGGGGGGGGGGGGGGGGGGGGGGGGGGGGGCTTTCTATTATGCTTCCCAGTGTGTATGGGTCTCAGTGTGTTGCGAAAGTGCTCAAAAGAAGACATCTGCCTTTCCTGAATGCCACTAATACAGCTTGTTTCTTTCTCCGCACTGATAGCGTACACACAACTGGAAATGTGTCCCGGAACTCGTCACCTCCATTAGTACCCAAGGAATGTGCTTTCATGCGGCGCCAACCTCGTTAAGTGCCTAATACGCTTCCATACTTTGACCGACAGAGTACCAATGAACTAGCAGCATTCATATCATTCAACTGCCTATTATTCAGCACAAAAACTTTTTTTGTGATTGAAGTTTGCGTTATTGAAAGCTAGTGTAAAGAACATTGTTGTGTGTTAAGCAGTTAGCAGAGCCGCTGCTTCTTCTGCTTCGATCTCACAGAGCCCAGCTGCAGAGCTGCGACCTGGTATATACGCGTTAGAGGCGGAAAACTGCAACTGATGTTGGAACTACATATCCCGTTGTGATCAGCTTGACAGCAACGATAAGATCATTCGCGATTCAAAGCTTGTTTACAGAACATCACTTGCGTCACGGTTGCCGCGATCAGGAGGCATCTTGCAGAGCTTCGACAACCCTCCGCCGACAGAAAGAAAAGGGCGTGCTTCTTGGTGTGCTCGCATACATCGGCACTGAATTTGCAGCTCAAAGCACAGCTAAGAAAAGGTGCAACGGAGATGACACCCATAAAGAAGACACAACCTCTCCCTTCCTTCTTTTGATACCAGGTTTTAGACTCATCCGTGACTACAGCGGGATTGCAGTCGCCTATCGCGGTATGCCTATGCTTGGAAGCGACATCGACATATACACCGTGTTAAAGGAACATGATATCACTTTATATTCACCAGTCGTAAGCCGAAAAAATTTTCTCGTCGATTGCGGCCGACGATTTTGAGCACGAGCTTGCTGCGTTGGTTCGAGAATTGGCAGCAAATTCCCAGCTGCTACAAAAAAGCACGCTGAGAGCAGTGTTTCAAAGTTGGTCCCTGCAATAAAACCAGGAACGCATCAATGAAACGACAGGATATATCGAGCTTTCCATGGCTATTCATGTACCACTAGTGTTTTAGCATAGAGCCGCTGTATATCGCAATCCACCATGCGCATGCGCAGATGGCCCTGAGAGACCACGTGCGCCCGCACCTACCCAAGCAGCGCCCATTATTGGCCCAATATTGGAAATATATTGGCAAATGCCGGGCCTACACGATCCAGAGTGAAATCATCCATTTCAAATGTAGGGCTGATTACCTGTGCTGCTTGGACAGGCCTTCCCAGGCACTTTGGGCAGATCTGCGCATGCGCTGTCGCATGATGGTTGTAGCGGTGTAGGCTAGCGCCAGTAGTGTTCACTATGCTAAAACTCCGACGTCTCGGCAACACCGGGCGACCAATTAAGGCGAGGTTAATAATCAAGCTGTCGTGGAGAAGGGAATCGGGAATCCGAACACTATCAGTCGAACGCCGACACAGACAGATGGCAGAGATTCTGCCGGAGGACGGAAACTCGCTCTCCACCGTTAGCTACGTCACACGTTGGTGGTTGCCCCGGCGTCACCGAGCCATTCATGTGTCGTAAGCTTTTTGCGCTTGGTCAAACACAGCACCAAGAAAAGACGAGAACACAGATCAGCGTTGTCGACACTTCCGTCTTCCTGTCTCACAGCTGTTCTCTGTCACAGCATCGAACCTCCAAGGTGTGAGCAAACGCGTTACCTTAGCGCAAGAATGAGCCCAAGTCACATTGCTCAGTCACAGTTTAGCTAAGCCAGTTTCAAGCAGCTTGAGAGCGCCCACTATGTAAGAGGTAGGTAAGTAAAGCTTCGTATGGAGGCTATAGCTGGCGCAGTAGAGTCCTTGTTTTGACGCTGGCTTGGTAAAGTGTCTTCTTTCTTTGAATCACGACACACAGGCGAGGACAATAGAAGATTACGTTCGTAAAGTTCCTCTCCCTTCTAACAGTGTCACCCACCTAGCCCTATTTTTCCTGTAGATGACTTGACGACTAGTCCGAACCGTTAGTGTTAGTCCTCATTCAGCGCGAAGTCAGCTGAGCATAGCGGTACGCGTGCGAAGATGAAGAAAAATTGGAGAGGACACTAAAGCTCCGCCTTAAGGGCATGACGTAATAGCGTAGTGGGTTAGGCTCTCCATTCTGAGCAGTTTGACACCTTTGAACGCATTTTTTGTCAATTGCTTCAATTATTTATTCATCAATTAGACTCTAACTTTTCTTCACTACCATCATCAATCGTTGGATTTTCATTCTGAGCATTTTGACACCTTTGAACCCCTCTTTTTCCAATCTTTGTCGTTTTTTTCACTACTATAATTAATCAACTAAATACAATGGTCTTATTAACTCGCCGTCGCCTATCACACAACAATCAATCATCAATCACTAGAACCACAAATTACCATGATAGGATTTTTTAAAACTTCCCGCGATTATTTCTGACCCGCGGTGCCGACCCCTACTACGCCGGCGGCTTTCGACCGAACGAGCTGTATACGCTGTCGCGTAAAAACACAATACAAGATTTACGTTCTTTGTCTGCTGGTGGCGTGCAGTCTTTGTATATACATAAAACCCTCGGGATTAATTCTGGACCATTCAGCGCGGCTTGTTTTGCATCGCAAGCATTACAAAACTCCCGAAGGGTGAGAGGAACTCCGATCTTCACCCCTCAGAAGCTCACACTTTCCAGGAGTGCCACAACCCACCTTCCCTTCCCCCCTCAACGGTTTAGAAGCGAAGCCGGTGTGCTGTATATTTTCCCCAAGGCCTGTACGTAACCAACGCTTGTGTCGCGTTCTCTATTATTCCCGTTCTTAGCACTGCGCCACTTTCACGAAGCCCCACCAATGTACAGACTAGCCTCCTTGAGCTTTCTTCAGAGCGAAGCAGAAGATGCCGTGTCGTACGACGTCCCGAGCAAGCGGATGCCCAGCTGAACGATCACACAATGGGCTTCAACAGTCTTCTAAGTGTCTGCGCAAGAGGGCACAGACAGCACAGTCTCTGCTGATACCCTCCAAGGGCGTCGCAGGAGAGGGTCCTCAGAAGCGCATGATGCGGGCCAGGATGAGCCAGAAGATGCTGGTGAAGAGGCACAGCGCGATCCCGAGCCAGGAGAGCGAGGCAGCCCAGTCGCGGGCGAAGCGTCGACAGCGCAGGAACTCGGAAGGAAGGGACCGGTCGAAGTCGGTGCCCGTGAGCACGCCCTGGGGCACGGTCCGCTTGAAGTGCATGAAGCAGCTGGTGAACACGGCGAACACGGCTGCGCCCAAGGAAAACCATGCACGGAACAGCACGTGAGTGTCCTTTTCCTTCGCCCTCCAATGGGTGTCCTGGACGAAAGACCTAGCGAGAAAGACTAACCAACTGCGCTTCCCATTAAGAGCAATTCTGTACTTTAAATATTATTATTTAATGCAATGTACAGAAGGCCGGAATTGAGTTCTACCTTATGCCTCCTTTGGGTGGGTGGGGGGTTGCAGAAAGTTAGGTGGGCGGATGAGATTAAGAAGTTTGCGGGTATACGGTGGCCGCAGCTGGCAAAGGACAGGGTTAATTGGACTAACCAACTGCGCTTCAAATTAGCAGCATTTCTCTCCTGGCCCTGTTGATCTTCAATACAATACAGAAAAAGCCGCAATGAAAAGTCTGCAAAACCAACGTGAAGAACCTCAACGTTTATACACCGCTGCGCCACTTTGTATATAATTAGAAACTCGTGCATGAACTTTTAGACTGCATTATTACAGCGCAGAAATCCATCCAGGACCCTGCCAGCACTTCATGTGTGATTGGTTGTAGTAACAAAGCATATGCCATGCTCTATGCATGCAAAGCATATGCATATACTCTAACATATTCAGGGTACAAACAACCCGCCTCGCATGCATGCATGCACGCACGCACACACGGACACGCGCACACACACACACACACACACACGCACACACACAATCACACACACACACACACACACACACACACCACACACACACACACACACACACACACACACACACACACACACACACACACACACACACACACACACACACACACACACACACACACACACACACACACCGGACACGCACACACACACACACACGGACACACAATCACACACACACACACACACACGGACACGCACACACACACACACACACACACACACACGGACACACACACGCACGCACACAGACACACATACGCAATCTCACACACACACACATACACACAATCACACACACACGGACACGCAATCACACACACATGGACACACAATCACACACACACACACACACACACACACACACACACACACACACACACACACACACACACACACACACACACACACACACACACACACACACACACACATCACACACACACATGGACACGCGCACACACTCACACATACACACACACAAAATCACACACACACACAATCACACACACGCACAATCACACACACACACACACACACACACACACACACACACCACACACACACACACACCACACACACACACACACACACACACACACACACACACACACACACACACACACACACACACACACACACACACACCCCACTGTTCGCGTAGTTACTTCACTTTTACGCGCGCCTGTACCTCATAAACCGTGAAATTATCATCATCATCAACAGCCTGACTACGCCCACTGCAGGACAAAGGCCTCTCCCTTGTCTCTGCAACCGCTGCTGCCAGATGCAGCCACTTCATCCCCGTAAATTTCTGAATCTCATTAACCCGCCTAACTTTCTGGAATTGCGCCTCTGCGCAAGGCATCCGCGCAGTCTGGCCACTCACAGCTCACGTACGAGTAAAGTTTCGCAAGGCGTCCTCGTGCAGTGAGTGCTCACCGGCGAGTATGAACATGACCCCGGTGACCATGACGGCGGAGAGCTGGCGCTTGCAGATGCCGAAGCCCCCGACCAGGGCGCTGGCCCCGACCAGGATCAGGCTCACCAGGGAGCACGACATGGCCAGGTTCTTCATTTCTGCGCGCGGAGAGATGACTATTAACCACGGGACCATACAGTCACACGCTGAATAATTAATGACGAAGCTCGTCTACCATACGATGTTTTTAAACTCATTCTATCTTATAATTACTACTTTCTTTCCGTACAACACGAAAGCTGTCGATTAGTAAACGTTGTTGGCCGATAGGAACCTGATTGCAATTAACGATTTGTAGACGGCCGTCAGTAATAGCCTTATCAGTTTCTAGAATTCCGGAAACGCAAATACAGTCGCCGCTGTGGCTCAACAAATTTATTTTTAGTTAATCAGTTTAGTACTTAACATGATCCCCCGTTTTTGACGTCCGCCATCTCTGGTATTACTATGACGCAAAAAGCTTCTCTTTATCTCAGAGATCCTTTTTAAAAATTCGTGATCCGCTTCCCTGAAATACCTGGTATTTGTACCGACGACTGACATTGCTTCATATACCTTTCCCCCGCGGAATACAGTTGTGCACAGCGCGAGAAAAATTCCGGCAATAATTCTTCAGATCCAGCAAGTCTGGGCTTTCTGGGTTCATAGTTCAAGGACTTTGGTTGTTGCTGTTATTGCCTCTGAACGAATGACACATGACCACAATGGGAAACACAGTTTAAGGCACTTTTTCTAGCTTCTTTTCGTCGTCTTCGTGGTATCTCGGGGTTCAGTTACCGCGACGACAGTTTCAATTAAGCTGTAGCACTGCTGTCTGCGGTTAGCGGGGGCGCATGCGTGGATGAATAGCGAGGCCCAATCACTGTCAAGCCAGGGCGAGCGGACGACGAGGGTCGAGACGCGCTCCTCGTCCGAGCTCGAGTAGTACGATATGCAGCCGGTCAGCGCGTCCTTGGCCTCGCTGCCCAGAAAAGCGATGTCCTCCCCTGCGCCAGCGGAGGAGGAAAGACACATCAGACTCTGCCTGTGAAAGGAATTGTTAAATACATGCGCTGTCGCCGCAGCACGGTTTCTTTGAAACAGTGACTTATTTGTCTGAGAAAAGTGAAAACGCGAGCAAGCACCGTTGATGCTTCCACATCTGGCCCCTTTGCTGAAGCACGGCTATATTCTAGGCACTACAGCAAGCAGGCATCTTTATCAACCACGTATACCGTGTACCGTGTTACCTTTACCATAACCGGTGTGTCGGGAGCCCGCCCACCGGCAGTCCGCACGCGCTGATTGGTCCCGATGCGACAGGCTCGGGAGCAACAGCTGGGTACCTGGCGCCATCTGCCGCCCTCAAGGTGATTTGCGCATGCGCACTGAAGGCACGCGGCCTCCCGGTACTCCGGTAACGCAACGCCAACACGGTATGCTAAAGGTGTCTAATAGTGTCGCCGTTTGTCGCATCATGAAGAGTCAACACGATAATAACAGTGCTATCGTGTGGTGTTGAGTCGACACGGTACCGATAGAGGGCTGTCGAGTCAGCCTCAGCCATGCATTAATTCTTGCGTTAGTCCCATTTGCACCACGCATTTGATGCTTGAGGAAATTGTGGCCCCTTTCTCCGATAATCTTGTTCTCGGGGCTCCGTACCGTCCAATGTGGAGCATATGCGGTGCACCCCTCCGTTGAGGTTGACCAGGAAGAGCGCAGAGGAGGAAGAGCCCCTCTCCTGCTGCCCACTGCTGCCTCCGCCGTCCGCCAGGCGGAGCACATTGCGCGACCGCGTCATCGCCAGGCCCCGCTGCTGGACCAGAGAGGCCACGTGATCGGCGTCGTACAGCACCTGCACAGCGCCACGAAGAAGAACGCGGGTCGGTCAGGAGGCTGTCATTTTATTAGCATTTGAATTGGATTGAACTTTATTTTATGAAACATGTTTGAAACAACATTTGTGGGCGCTGACACCATCTCGGCCTCGCGCATTGAAGAAATGATGATGATGAAGTCAAACTGAAGTTGGATTGTGTCTATAGATTATCCAATTACTCTAACGTAAGACACATGCCGTATACGTTGACTGAAACTGGAGCGCAGGAAAGGCCAATGAATGAAATGCATATCAGTAAAACCCTGTTAATTTGGATTTCACGGTACCGGAGAAAATGTTCGGATTTACCGAATGTCGAATTATCAGGGAAACCAAGAACTCATAACAAAGTGCCCCACGTCTACATGCTCTTATTTCATGGAAAATTCTGTAATTGTTGATTGCGAGAAAACAGACTGTCAACAACTTTTTTTTTTTTTTGCTGATTTGCCAAATGGTTCAGCGTGCGCACGCTGTCGGATGAACAAAGAACGCATATGTTCTCTAGGATACTCAGGGTTTGAACTTCTCACACGCGCACAAACTCCGCCAAAAAGAAAGCAGACCCTGTGTACACGCCCACCATCGTAATGTAAAATGACTAGAGGCTCCGCGATGACAAGGAGAACGCTGGCAGCACGATGCTGGACGAATACGCGACGAGAACAAAGAATGGCGAAGCGCAGAACAAAATACCCCCCCCCCCCCCAACGCACGTGAGTTCTATACTCATGGTCACATAGCGATGAGCACGACTTTCTTTCAATTCGGTTTGAAGCCAGAGCCCCTCGTGCCATAGACTTCTGAATCCCTCACGCGTCAACACTATAACCCCATCTCTGAGGCCCTGTGCAGACGTGACCTCCACTACCTGTCAGAATTAACCGAAATAAGGCCAAATTTCTTCGAATTAACGAGCGTTTCAAGGCATAGAATAGTGCGTGCCTTTCACAGGACCGAACGGGCTGTCCATATTATCCACTTTTCCAAAGTAACGGGGCTCGAATTAACGACATTTTACGGTATTACTGTCACCGGCTGTTTTTCTCCCTCGCCCATCCCTGAGGTTGTTCTAAGTTGCCATTAATTTCTAAGCAGGAATCACAGAGCTCTTCTCCATCGACCATGACGTCACGTGTTGAAATTGAGCGGGGGGATTGATCCATTTTTAAATCCAATTTTCTGAGTAATAAGTGCGCCTCCCGCTGACGAACAAACGCCAACGCGGCATGAAAGAACCAAAGAATCGATTTTTACCAGCAACGAAAATTGGATGGACTTGTTCTCGGGGTCCCTTTCACAGCGCTTTCACGAGTTCTGAATTTACTTTGTGAAAGTAGGAAAGGAAAGCACTGAGTGAAAAAACAAATCAAGAACAGCGAGTCTAATGCCCGCTTCTGCAGCGCCTCTTCACCGCTGATGAGTGTGTGTCAGTTAAAGTGACCACAGATGGATGTTGCTAACGCGAGGCGTTCATTACAAGAATGAAGAATCTCCTCTGATCTTTTCAGGGTATTAATCTGTAATAGGTAAAGTATAAAGCTAAAAAATTTTATCCCGTTCGTCGCCGTAGATAATTACAATCACGGTTTCAAAACAAAAGCTAAGACGACAGCACCTCCGCAATTGTTTGGATGGACACCTGGCGTTCTTCATAATGGTTGTAAAACAAGTTGTGATGCCGTGTCTCACAATCACGGTTTCAGAACAAATGCTAAGACGACAGCACCTCTACAATTGTTTGGATGGACACCTGCCGTTCTTCATAATGGTTGTAAAACAAGTTGTGATGCCGTGTCTTACAATCACGGCTCCAAAACAAATGCTAAGACGACAGCACCTCCGCAATTGTTTGGATGGACACCTGGCGTTCTTCATAATGGTTGTAAAACAAGTTGTGATGCCGTGTCTTACAATCACGGTTTCGAAACAAATGCTAAGACGACAGCACCTCTACAATTGTTTGGATGGACACCTGGCGTTCTTCGTAATATTTGTAAAACAAGTTGTGATGCCGTGTCTTACAATCACGGTTTCAAAACAAATGCTAAGACGCCAGTGTTGCAGGCAGTAGCCACATGCAGTGGCTAGGCGTCTGCGTGGCTTGGCTTGGCTGCGGGCGGCTCGTGGCGGCTGGCGCGCATCTCCTGCTCGTGCCGGGATTCGCTGGGCGGGAATAGAACTGTCCGGCTGGCGTCTCAACGCTCTCGTTTTTGCTCAACCCAACAGACAGCACCTACACAATTGTTTGGATGGACACCTGGCGTTCTTCGTAATGGTTGTAAAACAAGTTGTGATGCCGTGTCTTACAATCACGGTTTCAAAACAAATGCTAAGACGACAGTGTTGCAGGCAGTAGCCACATGCAGTGGCTAGGCGTCTGCGTGGCTTGGCTTGGCTGCGGGCGGCTCGTGGCGGCTGGCGCACATCTCCTGCTCGTGCCGGGATTCGCTGGGCGGGAATAGAACTGTCCGGCTGGCGTCTCAACGCTCTCGTTTTTGCTCAACCCAACAGACAGCACCTACACAATTGTTTGGATGGACACCTGGCGTTCTTCGTAATGGTTGTAAAACAAGTTGTGATGCCGTGTCTTACAATCACGGTTTCAAAACAAATGCTAAGACGACAGTGTTGCAGGCAGTAGTCACATGCAGTGGCTAGGCGTCTGCGTGGCTTGGCTTGGCTGCGGGCGGCTCGTGGCGGCTGGCGCGCATCTCCTGCTCGTGCCGGGATTCGCTGGGCGGGTATAGAACTGTCCGGCTGGCGTCTCAACGCTCTCGTTTTTGCTCAACCCAACAGACAGCACCTACACAATTGTTTGGATGGACACCTGGCGTTCTTCGTAATGGTTGTAAAACAAGTTGTGATGCCGTGTCTTACAATCACGGTTTCAAAATAAATGCTAAGACGACAGTGTTGCAGGCAGTAGCCCCATGCAGTGGCTAGGTGTCTGCGTGGCTTGGCTTGGCTGCGGGCGGCTCGTGGCGGCTGGCGCGCATCTCCTGCTCGTGCCGGGATTCGCTGGGCGGGAATAGAACTGTCCGGCTGGCGTCTCAACGCTCTCGTTTTTGCTCAACCCAACAGACAGCACCTACACAATTGTTTGGATGGGCACCTGGCGTTCTTCGTAATGGTTGCAAAACAAGTTGTGATGCCGTGTCTTACAATCACGGTTTCAAAACAAATGCTAAGACGACAGTGTTGCAGGCAGTAGCCACATGCAGTGGCTAGGCGTCTGCGTGGCTTGGCTTGGCTGCGGGCGGCTCGTGGCGGCTGGCGCGCGTCTCGTGCTTGTGTCGGGATTCTTGGGCGGGAATAGAACTGTCCGGTTGGCATCTCAACCCAACAGACAGCACCTCCACAATTGTTTGGATGGACACCTGGCGTTCTTCATAGTGGTTGAAAAACAAGTTCTGATGCCGCGTATTACTTCGCATCGTTTAATACGGTGTAAACATTTGCGTATTCAGTTTGCAGCCATGTTTGTCGTGATAGGTGGCAAATATTTGTTACTGGCGGGGTAATTTTCTTCCATCTGAGGTTTAGGTAAAGTGCAAATAGTAGTTTCTATTCTACCTAATTACAATGTTCTGAGAAGTATTCGTTCCGCACATGCTACGTAACTATTCTGCAATGTACAAAATGCCCTCCATGTTGTCAGGGTGAAGTGGCCGCCACATCAGACCCTCTTCGGGATTTTTTGCTGTAAACCTGTGGCAGTTTTGCACGAACCTTATAGAATATGCGACAAAAAAAGAAGCAACCGCCCCAAATAATTCAGTGTTTGTCCGCTGGGACGAAGATTTCTTCTTTGTCCAGCATCAAGGCCATAGTAATTTCGTGCAGCGCACTCGTTTTTGAAGCAAATGTGTCGGTGTTTCTCGCAATGCGTACTGATAAGACGCTCTCTTCACTGCTTGCGTAATTCCCGAAGAGAGTTCGTTTCAGCATTTTGTATCCTCGAGCCTCTAATAAGCTTTCATCACTCTTGGAATGGGAGCAACGTCCTGTACACAGCGGCATATATATAGCGACAGAGCTTCCATCATGATGGGACAAGGTGGCTGAATTCGTCGACCGAGCTAATTATTTCTACGCGAGTGGCAACTCAGGATCACTCACTGGGCAATAGCCTCACAGACGACGCAAAGCGATTCACATTCTCACGGCACCTGGTGGCCGTGATGACATTACCTGCCCCCATTTCTCCTGTCATTTTGTTAGTAGTAGCAGGCAGAATGAAGAAATTAAATGAAAGAGGTGAAGGGACAGGAAGAGAGGATAGGGGGAGAGGAAATATACACACACTATTTACACAATAAGAAATATGAACAGGAGTAATTTTGTTAGAGTTCTTTTTTTTTTGTCTTCGAGACAACCCACTAACGTCTTAAAGCCCACGTAGCCTTAGTTTGAGACACTTTAAAGCACGGTCTGATGCCCGTCTCACTCTCTCCCAAAGCAAAGAGACTTAAACGCTTTCAACCTACACCACTAGATGCCGCCTCTGCTTGGGGCCCCTCTGTTTATGTGACGTTATCTGGTCGGCTCCTTTCAGTGACGACAGCTGGGAGTTTTCACCCGTGAATGTTCTGTAAGTTACGGAAACTCAGATGGCCCGCAGAGAAGGGAAGCAACAAATCAGAGAGAGGGAGAGAAAACGAGGTTTCCTCCGCACCAGCTCCCAGTGGTCACTGAGGAAGGCGAGCAGCAGGCACAGTGCCGATCCCAGGCTAAGCAGCAGGGTGGCACCCAGGTAGAAGGAAGTGGCGTCGCAGCCTCCGCCCTGCTGCTGCTGGTGGTGGTGCGTGGTGGTGGTGGTGGTCCCGGACGGCACGTGATGGTTGCCGGGGCCCCCCGCCGAGATGCTGCCACGAGGCTCCATGGATGCTGCCCCGATGGCGCCGACCCGCTGACGTCACCTCCTGGGAAGGACCGTGTGCCAGTACTGGATCCCCGTGCTTACACGACTGGTGGAATAGCTTACCGAGCTCATCTCTTCCAATAAAATATACGTTCTTCGAAGCCTAAGTATGTACCTCGAAACTGAGAGGCGCAGTGTACGCCTGGATCGGCAAGAACCACAGCGTGCTAGGATCGGCAAGACCCACAACGTTAATCACCAAATGACTTGACAAGAAAAAAGTCCTGAAGCTGCGCGTTCAGCTATGCGCCCTGCTGTCACACTTCCCGAACACATTCTCCAGCACTATGCGAGCCAATGAGGTCGCCTAAGCCACGGGCTGACGGCCATCTAGCGCGACCATGACCTCACCTTAAACCACTTTCTGCCGGCGAATAAATGTTAATTCGACAGCATTTATGTTGCTGTCTTGCAAAAACGACAGGATTTCTCCCAAACGAAACTTCATGAATGGTCGAGAGGGTCGTGATGTCATCAGCACCGACAAATTTGAAAATCTAATAACTAGAATGTTCGAGTACCTTCCATTCGATTATCGTATGGAATTATACGAACCATATCGACCCTTCCACCGGTGCTCGCCTGCTGGCCCGAAAGACGCGGGTTCGATCCCGGCCGCGGCGGTCGAATTTCGATGGAGGCGAAATTCTAGAGGCCCGTGTGCTGTACGATGTCAGTGCACGTTAAAGAACCCCAGGTGGTCGAAATTTCCGGAGCCCTTCGCTACGGCGTCTCTCATAGCCTGAATCGCTTTGGGATGTTAAACCCCCTTAAACCAATCTTCCGCCTTTACACAACAACTAAGACCACTTAATCCACCCTGATCCACCCACTAGGCCCTGCTAATCCACCTTAATCCATTTTCTGGGATGAGCCTACTTCCGAAATTTTGGGGGGTCCTTTGGAATACTTAGACGTCGGCCTCGCATTTTCTTCGTCATGGATGGGGTTAAGAGCCCTCCAGGGCTCGTATCTAATCTGCATGTACTGAACAAGACGCACCCCACTGCATACGCCGACAGGTGTCCATGGCGCGAGTAAGTGTATGCATGAGACACATGCAGGAAAGGGCGTAGCACCACTTCTAGCGTTAACCGGCTGGGCTGTCCTGCACACGCCTTCAAAAAAGGGCCGCCAAAAGTCACTTGTCTCTTTGCAAATTTGCCAGCCACGTAAGAAAGCAGAGGTCAAGCAGTGCGCACTGATTGCATAATCTGGGAGGGGTGACGTGTGATGGCAGTGCAACACCTCAATCGCTCTGCTCGCGTCAGCGCAGCTGCTTTAGTGATTAATGCGGTCAAATTAGAAATATGGGCTAACTGGTTATGATTCATTACAAATTTAAGACTAGCGCTCAAGATGGGGACATGGAAAAGAATCAGACAAGACAAGCGCTAAACATCAACTGAACATCAGCTGATGTTAAGCGCTCGTGCTGTCTGTTTCTTTTCCACGTCCACGTCTTGAAAGTTATTCTTACCTTTATAATGCTTCAAAACGCTCGATGCACGATATACGGGAATGAGAAATAACATTTGGCAAGAGCAACGTCGGGGGAGAGGGGCAGCGTTCAAGACCGCTGTCTCCTTCGCGCCGAGCATGCGCTAAACCAGAAGCTGCCGCTGTAAATAAGCAATCTAACAATCAGTATAATAATAATAATAATAATAATAATAATAATAATAATAATAATAATAATAATAATAATAATGTTTTGGGGGAAACGAAATGGCGCAGTATCTGTCTCATATATCTTTGGACACCTGCACCGCGCCGTAAGGGAAGGGATAAAGGAGGGAGTGAAAGAAGAAAGGAAGAAAGAGGTGCTTTAGTGGAGGGCTCCGGAAAAATTTCGACCACTTGGGGATCTTTAACAATCACTAGCAGTGTTCACGTATTAAAGGCTATGCTCCACGTATTTATTTACTTATTTGAGAATGCACTCGACAACTTGACTGGTGCACGTGGACTTGATACAAAAGGCACTCACGTGGGTAATTCGGCACAGCCATTGCTGCCGTAGCTGTGAAAGTGTCGGAAATTATTTTTTACGCGATAACGTATAGAGCTCGCTCGGTCGAAAAACCGTCCGCGTAGTCTCAGCAGCCCGTGTCGTAAATAATCGGGGGCTGCGCAAAAAAATATCGTATCATGGTAATTTGTGGTTCTCGTGATTGATGACTGATTGGTGCGTGATAGGCGATGACGGCTTAATTAAATAATCGCAATTAATTGAATAATTAAAGAAATAAAGAATGAAAAAGGGAGTTCAAAGATGCCAAAATGCTCAAAATGAAAAGTCAATGCTTGGTGATGCTAATTAAGAAACTTTAGTGTGTGTAATTGATGAATAATTTAATTTAAGCAATTGAAAAAAACAAGAAAAATGCGTTCAAAGGTGTCAGACTGCTCATAATGGAAAGCCAAACCCACTAAGCTATCACGTGATAACCGTAAGGCGGAGCTTAGGTGTCCTCTCCAATATTTTCTGGTCTATGGCAGGAAAAAACAGCGTTTGAATACCTCCTAGACTTGTCCCCCTGACCGTGGTGTGGGCAGAGCGAGATGATAAGAACGAGACAGAAGACACGCATTGACCTCCAGATTCAAGCCGTTAGTCATAGGCATGTATCCTGTCTCGTGTCCGATGAGAAAAAAAAATTCATTTTCATATGTACACATGCCAAGCTTACCGGATACATGGACATTCACAAGTAGACATGACGCTAAGCATGTAAGGCGAGCCAATTAAAGAGGTACCGTAAGCATATTTGAGTAACCAACAGGAATTTCTCGTGGGCGATGTAAAGCGAAATAGCATGCCTATTGATTGAAGACTGAAACAGCAATAATCGGACACGGAAAAAAAAAGAGACCTCAGCGCCAGTTTTGTTGCGCTGCTCACTATGCAGTCATGTCGAACCAACTGCCAGCACGCCTTATACCTTCGTGAGCCCCTCCAACTGAGAACTAAAATGACCCCAGCCCGAGTCGTGTCTTCGTCGAAGCGAAGTGGCAGGCAGAGGTCGGTCACACTGATTGCAGGAATAGCACAGGTCAGCTGCGCACATAAAGCAAAAAAAGAAAGGAGTGTCTTCGGAAGGGGGAGGGGGGGGGGGGGCGAAGAACGGCCGCATTTGTGCAATCACGCCCGTCCACGCCGCCGCGGTCACCACAAAGCCCGGCGCACTGGCGCACGCGTGTCTTATCGATTGGCCGACGGTGCCGTGCTTGCTATATAGTGCTCTCTCTCCCACCCTCCCTCCGACGGCCACGACCTTCGCGGTGCACTGGGCAGCCGTCACCCAGGGAGGATGTCCTATTTTACTGCCGGCGTTGTAGCCAGATCGCGATCTATAGTTCACAAGCTACGGCACTCTAAACAGAAAACAGTAAAAAGGAAGTATAAGCTCTCCTCTAGCGCATTCGCTTTTAGAAAAAAAAAAAAAGGCTAGAAAAGGGATTGCACTAGAGGACAGCTTATACTTCCATTTCACCCCCACGTCAGCGTATTCGTGTTTTTGTGTTCAGAGTGCTAAAGAGACAGACGCTTTTCCCTCAACTTTTGACAACACAAAACTGCCGCTCTCTTTCGCGTTCAAAATGCTTTCTGTATAGGAGAGTTGTACGTGTGAAGGAGACTTTGAGGGTGGCCATTAGCGTAGAAAATGGTGCCATTCTGAATGTACACTTGAGCGTATACGTGTACGGCGGCTGCGCTTCGATCGAGGCGAAACGCTAAGGCGCCCCTGGGCTGTGCGATGTCAGTGCGCGTTAAAGATCCCCAAGTGGCCGAAATTATTCCGGAGCCCTCCACTATGGCACCTCTTTCTTCCTTTCTTCTTTCACTCCCTCCGTTATCCCTTCCTTTACGGCGCGGTTCAGGTGTCCGCCGATATGTGAGACAGATACTGCGCCATTTCATTTCCCGAAATACCAATTATTATACGTGTACGAGAACGCAGGCGTTCGCAAAGAAATCCAGTTATTCATTCGAGGCTGCCTTCCCTTCCCCCGTCTTCCAGTCCCACCTGTTTTATCGGGGCTACACTGGAAACGAGAAAAGTGCCAATGTTGGTCCCTGCAAATGGTTCACTCACATCTGACGACGTGAATGAATTGGTGTTGCTGCATGCGAAACATGGAAATGACGGTGCACATCGCTCAGTCCGTTAGATTTAGACGAGACAAGTGTCTTGACTACTGTGCAGAGATAATTTGCATATGGTATTGAGACGGGTGAAAAAATTAGGAGGACAACATTACTGGCTCTTTCACCGCTTTCTCTTCACACACAGTCTCTGTTCTTTATTCACTCTCACACATATATCGTAACTACCTCAACAGCTTAATAGGGTAGAACGTTGGGCCAGTTGGTGTAGCGACATAGTTAAAAAACTTTGCGCAGAATAACACAGGACGGGAGGGAGAAACACGCACACACACACACGAGAGCATTGCGCTCGTGTGCTCCTGTTTGTGTGTGCGACCGGGCGCTCTCAGTACCTGGCCAAATCCAACGATAGACGCCGCAGCATACCAAAGAAAACAGCTGAACACTACCTCTTGTCGAAACGTTGGCAAGCTCCCTGAGGCTTCCCCCTCCCTTGTTCATTTGTGTTCCCAATCCAACCCGTCGCTCAGCACGGAACAAGCACACGTCCTTCACAAAGTTCCAGCTAACATCTTCACCGCACTAATGCTTCTGTAATTTCGGATGGCGTGGCACAGCTCACTCTTTCAACTGTCCTGAGATCAGGGCAAACACAGAACCCAATATCTCTACTCATGTAACAATGTAATTACTTCTCCTGATTTCTCTTAACCTCCCCTTCCTTCATGAATTGCTTGGCTTCACTCGGGCTCAGCAGATTATCAGCGGGCATTCGTGGAACAAGCGCTGTTCTTCACTGAGCCTGAGTGCTGGCCTCAAATAAAGTTTTTTTTTTCTTCCCTCATCATCCGCCTCTGAAAGCTTCTACAACTTGGCCTTAATATATGCATGAAGAATGTATACATGAAAATAAGAGCCATTGGCGTTTCCTCCTACAATCGGATACAACTCAACAACGAAGCGGCCGCTGCCCCTCAAAGAAGGCTCTCCAGCCAATAGCGTCTGCCGGTTTTCATGACCCCACGGTTAATCCGATTGAACCGTGCGAGTCCCTGGGATGTCACTCAAGCAAGTCCAATGGAATTATCCACGGCGTCGTGAGAACTGGTCGTCGGTTCCTTTGGCTGGAGCTGGCTTCCTTTGAGGTACGTGTGCCGCTTCGTTGAGTTGTATACGACTATATCAGGGCTAAAAGCGGCGGCTCTACGCTGAGGGTTAGGATGAGACTGTAGACCAAAACAACGACAAAAACCTATAGAATTTCGTCATTCCCGGACATACTGGTAGTACCCCATGACCGGGGTTCTAACCCATGGCCGGCCATGACTTAGCACCGTGGCCGAGCATCCGTAGTCACCCGTTCAAAACATATACGCCTGTCTGCGGCAGTCGCATTGCGATGCTGGTTGCGCTCGCTACAGATTCCCATCTGACTGAAATTGATCGGGAGCCCCACGCGCTCGTTGTAGATCGCACCGTTCACTCTGTATACAGACGCAAAAAGGGTAACACACATGCCGCTGCTGCCGGCAGGTGTTCCCCCTTTATTGAATTACCGTCAGGCTGAAATAAAATGCGAACGCTGCCTACACGAACATAATGCAACGTTTCCGCTTCCGATATTCAGCTGCTGTGAAAAAAATGACACGACTCTTTTTCCTGCGTGCAGAATCCTGCGGAATGTAGTGTCTTGGTCAGAGCTACCGATTGCCGCAAAGAACACACGGTCGATAAAATTTTTGTAGACTTTCCCTCTAAAGACCAAAAACCCTAAAAAGCATGAAAAAAATGGGTCCTCTCGCCTCACAGAAGTTCTTAACGTGACAGATGGCTTGGGTGTTCCAACTTCCATTACACGGCTGAAAGCCAACCATGTGGGGTGAATCGTTTTACGGGAAGGGAGGGGGGGGGGGGGGTTACAGTAATCAACTAATAATATTAGACGTCGTGTATGATACATCATTTTTAAACGTTTTTTTAACTGTTAGCTGTTTAACTGTAGTAAGTGGCTCCAATCTGCACCCACACCGAGTTATTGCAGGTGAAAGGCGCCAGCAAAAAGGCGAATGAATGTAGTGTCGACCCACCAGTCTGAGCGTTTGTGCAGGCGACCACGAAGACTGGAGACAAAACGAGTACAAACGTGAAAGTCAACGTGAAGGCAAGAGATGGAAGGAAAGAATAAAGGAGGTTCAGAACCACGGACCTTCCTGGATCTTTATAACGAATACGTTAGGAACTAAAACAGAACTTTCAACGAAATTTGAAAAAATATATATTATCAGACGTTTATTCTTGCGGTGAAGCGAATTTCAGCGACAGGTGCGGTGGTGCGCGATGCCCATGACAGTCGAAGCGTTTAGTAACCGTGGGTAGGCGTTGCTTTTGCTGCTTCTGCGTGTACGGACCAATCAGTTATTCGGATTTTGGCCAACCCGCACGGAGCGTCGTCATGACGCCATGCGCGACGTCACTCCGCTCTGACCAATCAGCGCGATGCGTTCGGCTTGTTCGTTACGCCCACACTGACGACGCAGAAACGGGAAAGGTGACCTAATAGCTGTCGCTGTTAGAGGAAGAAAAGAGAGATTATAATGACACCGGTCAGAAGATCAGAGCTGAGGGAATAAGACGCGAATGCGTTGCTTTTGAATCGGGACCGGCGTAAGTATCATCATCATTATCGTCATCAATATCAGCCCGACTACGCCCACTGCACGACAAATTCCTCTCCCATATAGCATATGCCCAGACAGTCGCGATCCGCACGAGACCGCCCCATTTCTTTCGGCGACAACGGACCGCACATCTCTGCCGTAACTCGACCGAATTCCGCCCTGCACGACACAGCGGTTCTTGACAAGTGGCGCCGCCTGTCGTACAGTCTCTTCGTACTGTGCCATTGCTGCTTTCGTGCTGTCACCTGGACGCTACAGCATCAGTTTAATGTGAGATCGCTCAAACGGCAGGAGACTCAGACCCTGCCAGCATACCCCTAGTCGGGCTCCAACAATACCATTCAACGTCTTGAAGGTTCTAGTTTGCGACCCTTGATAATTTCACCTTCAAATGCTAGTTCTTGCGGTCGTCGGTGTCGGTACGTCGTCTGTGAGCCGCAGTCGCTAAGCTATCAGCAGGCATACAGTAACTGCGAGTATTGACAAAGCAGTTCGGCTTCTCTGCTTTGGTTTTTACTGTGTAAGCGAAACTAGTATCATCATGCGAAAATTCCAGTGCCTCTCTGTAGGCTGGGAGGGTGAAGCCCCCACTTTCCGGGTGCACTACCCAAGCAGCCATCAGCCCACTCACCATCGCCCTAGATTTACCGCCCCACCCCATTCCTCCCGCGCCCACCTTTAGCCCACAGAAGCGCCATCTATCACCCATAACAGCTATGAAAGAACGCTCGCAAAGTTAAGAAAGAAGGAAAAGAACTGACGTTTCAGGGCCCGTGATGGTCACTTGTCCACTATTGACCATCCAACCACTCTGATGGCACAAAACAATACATTATCTGTAGACACTGCAAATGCGAAGAATAATTTCAAGACTGAAGTAACTTTTAGTACTCAAAAATAGAAAACTCTCCTTGAGCTCTGATCTATTTATTAAACCAATCACAACGCGACTAACTACACGTCGTAATGCAGAATCACTGACACCGTACAGCGGTAGAATAAACTTTTTTAACTAATCTTTTCCAAGCACAGTAACTGAAAGGAATGAACACCCCGTTAATTACTAAACAGCACTGATTCCTTTGAAATAACTGCTTATTCTGAGTCGCTGAGTTGTTTCTTATTTCTTGCTATGTGCTGTTAATCATTTTTTTGTTTTCTGCGATGTTATTTTCTGTGTTTCCTTTTATGTATTTTTGCCCCTCTATAGCCGGATACAACTGAAGAACGCGGTGGCTTTTTCCTGTCAAATGACACCCTTCCAGCCAATGGCGTCGGCCGATTCTCATGACCCTTCTAGCGTGACAATGCAGGGAGCGTCGCCACAATGGAGGGAGGAGTCTATCCCCAATCATAGAGGGAAGATATTACCCCCTTTCATCTACCACTCTCTGCATTGTCACGCTAGCAGGTTCATGAGAACCGACCGACGCCACTCACTGGAAGGGGGTCCTTTGACGGGGAAAAGCCGCTGTGTTCTTGAGTTGTATCCAACTATGACACTGAGAAACTTGCGGCAACAGCTACATCTTCATTCTTCCGATGCGCAGAAGCTGCTGAACGCGGCCTGAAGTCGCGTTTATTTTATTCGGAAGCTCTAAGCGCGTGTGACAGCGTCGCGTAGCCGCTTGGCCAAGTGTCACACAATGTAATAAAATCGTGCATATATTGCTGTGATTCAAGTAGTTACCAACAGCAGAGAGATACTACGGTCAGCCCTTTACCCCGCCGATCCTTCTGAGATACATGTGGAAATAGCAAATTAAATTGGTAGCGGTCGTGCTTACACCCCCTTGCACGAAATGTGTTTAAAGGGAACAATATCACGCTCAGCGCACGGATTTCGAAGACGTGCTGCTGATCGAAAACACGCGCTTCGCTTGGACAACCTTCGGTCTGCAGCTGGACGATCCCGTTACAGCTTGCACATAACTGCACCATCGAGTCAAATCAATAAATATACATCCTGATGCATAAAATTATCATAGATGGTAGCGTATGTAAAAGACAGCAACAAACGACACACTAGCGCAAAATGTGCTTGTAAGTACCTGTTTCGAATCCGCACCCTACCTGGTCGACTACCCTCGGATATGTGTGTAACAATGCGTGTCAGATGACCGTAGAACGGCCTGGGGAAATCTGAGTAGTGATGCACAGCGCACACCCACATACGTCAGGTGATAGAGCGCATCAGCGACGGTAGCGAAGAACACGTAAACACGCATTCTCCAACGTGCCGCGCGCGCCGACAGATGGCGACTGGTGCCGAGAGTAGAAGCGCTCGGGCAGCCTGCGTGCGAGGGTAAAAGAATCTGGTCTGTATACAAATCCTAGACTCCAGTCAAGCACATAGACAGCTTTTCTTCTTTGTGGGCATATTGTATCTGGCTGACTCACGGTGAGAGTTTAGTCCTACTGCTTTTTCCTTCTTTTAGCAGTATTAAGGAAATTGAAAGGAGCATGTGCTGAGGTAACATTCAACTAATATAGTCCCTACTGAGCAGAAGCTACAATAGAGAAATAGCGAATCAAACAGTGATGGGGTGAAGTAACATTCAACTAATATAGTCCCTACTGAGCAGAAGCTAAAAATAGAGAAATAGCGAATCAAACAGTGATGGGGTGAAGTAACATTCAACTAATATAATCAGTACTGAGCCGGAGCTACAATATAAATAGCCTATTCAAACAGTGAGGCTTTTTTCCTCACTATCGCTTTCTACAAATAAACGGATTAATCGCTTTGACCAAGCCTGTGTGTGTGAGAGTCGAACTGTACAAGCTGGGAATATGTGGGCAAAGATCGTAGCATTTGCAGCGGCAGAATTTGAGCCTGCCCTCGCACTAGAGAATTGTAAATGCGCTCAAAAGACAACGGCACAGAAAGATGGACACGAAGTGCACGCTTGTGTGTTCGTCTTTCTGCGTCCTTGCCTTTTGAGCGCTTTTGCAATCCTCTAATCGTTAGCACCGCGTTACCGAGAGTATGACCTTTGGTGAGGTGGCCAGAGCCTACCGCGACTGCGACCACGCGCCTATATGCGCCGTTACCGCTGCTACTACACTGAAGCTATATAAAACCACAAATCAATTATGTGTTATTTTCTGTATCAAATAAGTATTTGTCGGGCAGTGAGGCTTGGAGCAGAGGCTCTTGGTGCAATTTCTGTAGGAAGTGGAAGTGTAACATTCAGCCAATATAGTCACTGCCGAGCAGCTGCTGCAACAGAGAAATAGCGAATCAAACAGAAATGTGGCGAAGTAACATTTAACTAATATAGTAATTAATATCAGCCTTGGTTTACGGGTTTTATTTTTTCCGGAAAACGGGGGTTAAACATCGGGCGTTATTTCTGAGCTCGAAGCCGGGTGGAAATCGGGTTACTGGGCAAAAATTTCAACAAGTCAGTTTCTTGTGGGACATATTCTGCAGCAAGTAATCTTACAATGAGCTCTCGTTCCGTTTTATTTTTTCCTTGCGGGGATTAATAGCCCATATTTTCTCGTTATTTATACGAAGGCGCGTCTCTCGCAATTATTTCGCCGCGTTTATTACCACCTCCTGCGCAGCACTTCGAGGTCCATGCAAGATCAGCACGGCCTGTACACAGCGAAAACATTTCTGCATCACGGCGAACATTTCCTATATAGTTTGGTTTGGTTTATGGGGGCTTAACGTCCTAAGGCGACTCGGGCTATGAGGGACGCCGTAGTGAAGGGCTCCGGAAATTTCGACCACCTGAGGTTATTTTAACGCGCACTGACATCGTACACCACACGGACCTCTAGAATTTCGCCTTCGTCGAAATTCGACCGCCGCGGCCGGGATAGAACCCGCGTCTTTCGGGACAGCACATTTTATATATGCACCAAAGTCTTTGAGGAGGATGTCGTTAGCGTGTATGTAGCTCTTGATACGTTGAGCTCCGCCCACAAGCGACCTCGAGGAAGCCGAACCTGTCCCTAGAGATTACTCGGCAATCTTAAACCACTACAAGGGCTGCAGGAAACGGTACCCCCCACCACATAAATCTCTCTCCAGGGAAGTCGCCTGGAGGCTGCTACAGACGGGCTCATGCCCGAATCTAAATACACTCAACAAAATGCAACCCACACAATACACAGACAAATGCCCGTGGCGCCATGAACCACCCACGCTCTATCGCATAACGTGGGCCTGCCAGAAAATAGCGGTGGCACCAAAAATACCAAACCCGAGTGCGGAGCAATGGGACCGTCAGGACGTCCAACTTGGGCTAATCCGGCGAGCACAGCTGGCAGCGGCATCCAGCGGAGCCCTGGACTAGGGGCAGACGAACATTGCTAAGAAGATGGAAGAGACCATCTGACTCCGCCAAATTGCTCACCTACTCTCTAGAGCTCAGTAAACGTTTTCCTTCCTTCCTTCCTTCCTTCCTTCCTTCCTTCCTTCCTTCCTTCCTTCCTTCCTTCCTTCCTTGTTGGTACGTTGAAGCCAATGAGACGTCTGCTCGCTAACTGTTTCTGCATCTCGTTTCTAAAATATACTTTTCTAGCTTTCCGTCCAGTGAAGACCAGTTTTGAATACAAAGAATTAGAAGAGGTTCAAAATCATCAGTTTGACTGTAAGTGTCCCCCTGGATTAACCGCAAGATATGCGCTAATTACCGTGCGCTGTCTTCAGCTTTGTGCACTGGAGAAATACGTTCTCCATAGAAGGCGCATTTTCGGTTATAAATCAGGGTTTGACCCGAATTTTGGAGAACGTGTTCTGGGTACAAGAATCGGGTAAAATCGAGCGTTACTCGAAAACGAAGTGCGTATAGGTATACACTGTTATAAAGTGCGGACGTAGCGCGATAGCACTATAGGTATAAAGTGGTATATGCATAATGCACTGTAGGTATAAATCACTATAGGTATAAAATATGGGCGTAGTACGATAGCAATAAAAAGGTAACCCAGAAGCTAGTCTGTTACCCGTCAGTCATATTGGATGGGAAACGGTGTAGGTCTGCCAATGACACTGCAGCGAGTTATTATAGTCAAATATAATAATCAAATGTAAAAAGAATAAGTATAAAGCATTGTGTGTCCAAGGTAGTGGGAACGAATCCCGGCCGCTACAGCCACATTTCGAAGTAGGCGAAATGCAAAAACAACCATCTGCTCTAGGATGGCATGAACTTTAAAGAACCTCAGGTGGTTGAAATCAATCCGGGGCCCACCAATACGATATCTCTCATAGCCTATGTGCAGATTTGGGACCTTAACCCCACCACGACTAGCTCCACATAGCACCAATTCATGAATGGTGGCGAATCATTGTAGAAAAAGGCATTTATGTTGTCGAAAACTTCAGTTTCAAACTACGTGCCGCGTACTAGACTGCCTACACAAAGAGACACGAATTTCAAAAAAAAGAAATTTAAAACCAGAAAACACCTAGCTCACCTTCTTACATATCGACAACGCGTATCATTCGTCCCCCATCGTGGACAAAACAAGGAGCGATGCATGTTAGCACACCTTAGGGTTATAAACGACGCACAAACTGCCGGCGAACATGTCTGTCCCAGCGACGCCGTGGGAGAGGCTTCTACAGAACGTCCCGTATCGGGAAAAACGGGACGCGTGTCAAGACAGCGGTGAACAGTCTCACGCACAGCGCACTGCGGCCGCGGAGATTTGCGAGCGATCAAACGGGAAGAATAGCGAGCAGGCTGCTCACCTCATGGCGCACATCAGGGCCGTCTTGTGCAAGGAAATGATCTTTCCAAGCCGCATTTGCCGCAGAGACGCGGGCGCGAGCAACTTCTCGTCCCAAGCAAACAAGAAGCGAAAGCTGCGACGGACGAGACACGCAGCGTCTCTTGTGCCCCTAGCGACGAGCGCGTTAAACAAAACCGCGCCGCTGTCGCACCACTCCTAGAGTTAATCAATAACACAGCAGCAAAACTGCGGTTCAACTTCTGAACACTCTTTGCGGCCAATTTTTTAACTCTTAGACTTTACAGCGCCACTTATGAGCTGTGTTAATTTCTATTATGACGTAGTTGCATCATGCAAATAAGCAATAAATATATTTCTAAACATATCCAGGTGGCGCTACAATCTGTAAATGACATATCGTTTGGCGGATTTTGATGTTTGAGTGTTATGGGGCCGTTCTGTACCTAGAGCGTTTGAGAAACTTTCTCTTGCTGACCCGAATCCACCGAATGCACCAAGTCCAAGGACATGCTTTGAATCGTTCCCTCGATCAGGCCACGGAGATATCTGCGTGTCTCAGGTCCTTTCGGGTATTTCCTCCGGAATCGTTTGTTTCCTGTCCGCCACTTGCTTTTCTCAATATGCTTCCGGGGAATAAGCGCTCCGCACGCGAGAAAAGCGGTCATATCGCGCTTACAGCGACCGATATTCGATGTTTCGAGCCGGTACGTGTATACCTTCGATCGAGAGCGATCGCTGCGTTAAAGCGCGGCTGCTGTTTTGGAGTGTGCTAAAATATGCATGGGCTGCTAAGAGTTTGAAACAAGATGAGATAAATAAAACGGGTCGATAGTACAGCCGATAACATGAGGATCAGTGACATTACAAATGATCAAATAATGCTTTTTCATACACAATAGACCAGGGGGGGGGGGGGGGGGTGTTGCGGGTTGCTTCCTGATTTTTGTAAGCAAGAAGACGCGCGCGTTGTTTTTCAGAGTGAACTCATCTCGGAATCGTGACCTGTGTGTAGCTGTCAATAATTTTATGGCACCCAGACAAAAAAAAAAAAAAACCTGAGTCCTATTGGCTTCGAAAAACTGGATAGCTCCGAATACAATATGAATGCCCATTTGGAATCGATGCCCAATAAAAGAAGAAAAATTGGCTTCCAACTGCACCTTCCAAATGAAAAATTTACACTCGTGTGTTTTGAACCGATTGAAATCTGGAACTAGAATGCATGCGGCATTCAAATTTAACGCTCCAGTTGGGGCTTTCATTTGAAATGCTTAATTATACTATTGGTCCCCAACTCAAGTGGCAGCTCGAAATGGACCACATGCAAGCATGCATAACCCATAAACCACTCGGGACACAACAAACATTTTTTTAGAGGAGACGCAACACTAAAGTGATCAATGTATGCCTATTCATGCGAAAAAAAAAAGCCATTTGGTCCAATTGGGAAATTACCAATTTTATTTTAGGAATCAATTTGAAGCTCCAATTGGGAGCGTTACAATTCCAATTGGACTGTCCAATTGCCACTTGGGTGCAAAACACATTTGGAACCAATTGGAGCCTAACTGCTGAATAATTGTTGGCCCAATGAGTGGTTATTATATTTATTCACTACTGCAGAGTTTGGGGAAACGATGAAGACAATTAGGCAGATTAAGCTGTTAATACTTTTTTTTTTCCATGAAACTCATTATTTCGTAGTTCTGAGCTTGTACAGAGCAATACGCTGATCTCAGTCATAAAAATGATTGGCTTCCAATTGCAATGTCCAATTGTGCGCTCCAATCGACCCTCCAAATTGAATAATCCAATTGAAACCAACTAGACTACACAATTCGATTCTTGAGTTCATTTTATTCAAATTGGATCCAATTAGAATATGCATGCCCGATTGGACCCATTTTTTTTTTTTTCCTCGGTTGGCACGTTTTTAACGTTTACCCATCATGTACACTATTCGGCTGGAACCCAGAAAACCAATTTTACGATCCAATTGGGGGTTCCAATTGGAACATAGGAGCCAGTTAGATGATCAGATTGGCCCGTCCAATTGGAAGTAGGGAACCTAATTGGGCTGTCAAATTGGAAGGAAAACCAATTGGATCCCCCAATGGTTATTTTTCGGCTGGGCACTGAATGAATTTTTTCTTCAAGCTTACACAACCGATTCATGGGAACCTCTTGTTGAATGAAGCCAGTAGCGTTTATCAGTGAAGATGGAAATGATTAAAAAAATACAGAGATTAAAGACCGCCTTCCAGCCAATGGCGTCGGCCGATTCTCATGACCCTGGTAGTGTGAGAAAGCAGGGAGGGGCGGATGAAAGGGGATAATCCCTTCCCTCTATGGTCAGGGATAGACCCTGCTTTTCGTTGTGGCGGCGCTCCCTGCATTGTCACCTATAGCAGGGTAATGAGAATCGGCCGACGCTATTGGCTGGAAAGGGGTCCTTTCACGGGAAAAGCCGCTGCGTTCTTAAGTTGTATCCGACTATAGTATGCTTTTTATATATAACAACCTAATTAGTTTTCTGTTCCATGTTAGCAGAGATCGCAGCCAAGGAAATTATTGTTTCCAATTTGATTTCCCAATTGGAAAATTTACTCCTGTGCATTTCGAACCAATTGGAAGCTCCAGTTGGAATGTTACCTCCCAATTGGATGATCCAGCTGTTGGCGGAACCAATTGGGCCACTCAGTTAGATTCATAATTCCAATTAGTGGACTATACTGAGTCCACTTGATTCCATTTGGACCCAATTGAAATGCCAATTTGGACTTAATGTCTTTTTTTTTTGCCTGGACATTTAGTAGATAGTCACAGTAGATGAATTTGACATGTTACAGACAATGTAGTTTCACACGAAGAACTGACGTTTCAAAAGCGCTACGGCTCTCTTGTTCACAATAAGCGACCGACGCTTGGATGGACACATCCGGATTTTGTAGCGCTTATTAACATTTTCAGTGAAACATGTCATTGATTCTTGTGTGTTAGGCACTGTCTGAATAAATAGCCGAGTCCAGGGATCAATTATGCTGAAGTTATCGCCTTCATATAGTCAGGCTGAACAGTTGGTGTGAATGATCTGGTGAACGACGGCACATGTGAAACTTGCCCCGAGAGAGCCACTCCATCAGATTTGCTAGAACAGCGCTTGTTCGTTGGGAAATGATTGCGTAAAACAAGCGTAAGCGCCTCGCTTGCCTGTTTATAAGAAGCCTATCAACTCTGGGAGATGTCCAGATTTCAGTCACGTGCACCGGGTCCGTCAGAAACGACCTGCTGTTGTATCTAAACGACGAGCTGAGAAGACTAGAGAAAGACATGCAAAGAAACTGCTCTCGACGTTGCCTAAGAACGACACCATCAAAACAGCCTCCATCAGATAAAATGTTTCGGCACGACAAAAGCGAAGCGCTCCTCTGTCCCGCATGGATCACGAATCAGCGACACGATTATATGGGAATTAAAATGCACGCTGATGCCAAAATTCAATGAAAAAAAGCTGGAGTGGCCATGGGAGGGATTAATCTTTAACTCAAAGAGTTATGCTTGTTATAACTTTCACGCTAGACGGTCTATGCTGCGCAAACACGATGCCATGCACCCTGAATAGTTGGTGAACCGAAAGTCGTCTGCTCGTAAACTACTGTAGCGCTCCTGGCGGCGAGTTCGGTGACAAGATATAGGAAAAAAATGATGCACTTAATGTTGCGTTTTTATTGACATGTTTCGCTATTACAGCGTTACTTGTGTCCATAGTAACTACCGTTCATACCGAAATACTTTGGTAACAATATGGACGCGTTGACTGAACGAAAAGAAAAACCTCTTATTACGCGTTCTCGCCCAAGAGGTGACGACGAAGCAATAAAGCGCACGCGTGACTTTTAGTTTCGAACAACAGCTACTGCCAACACACGGTACTGTTGCTGTGAAAATTCTCTCCACGCAACTCAACCAGACGCAACAAACGACCATGATCGCGACCGACTTCAACACGATGGGATGAGGGCAGCGCAGTCGTACGCGTTTCAGTTGCCAGCGAAGCCTACGGCTTCCCATCGCATTAATCAGTAAGTTTCGGTGCAGTAGGGCAGCAGATACTCTCACTGCGAGCTGGAGTTAATATAAAAATGCAATAAACAAATTACAAAAGCAAACTTACCACAGTTGACATTCATATAATGGCGCTAGAACCTTCACCTGCATCTCCGGCGTGGTCTAGTGGCTAGGATATCTGGCTTTCACCCAGAAGGCCCGGGTTCGATTCCCGGCGTCGGAACGGTTTGGTCTCATGGTGTAATGGTTAGCACTCTGGACTTTGAATCCAGCGATCCGAGTTCAAATCTCGGTGAGACCTCTTTTTGCTCCTCGGAATTTGTTAGCACACATTCTGCGGAGTCGGTTATGGGGAATTGTGGGCGCGTGTAAACGAGAACTCGGCCCCTCAGCGTGCTGTTCGGCTTGCTGCGACGTTATTTTATGTGCGTCTTTTTTTTTTTTTTCACTCGGAGCATTCCTTGCTGCCTGTCTTGCGGAATTCGCTGCTTGTAGGGTATTCACACACACACGCGCAAGCGTATAGCTACCCACGGGGCTACACATCCAGCCTCTCGTCGTTTGTCTTTGCATTCTGGCTGTTTCCATTAAATAACTAGCACACTTTCATAAAAAAAAAAAGAACTCCGCAGTTGTGGGGGTAATGTGCTGCCACTGAGAGAGAGTTGATAATCACAGGAAGCAAGCCTGGCCGGATCTAGGCTACTGGAGGAAGCTTGACTCTACCCTGCAACTCCATTCACACTAAGGGAAGGTTCTGTACATACATCAGTGTTATAGACACATTGAGCAGGCAGGTCCTTCAGTGGGATTTGATTTGACCGTGCTTCGTCTAGTGATGTGTGCTTTCGGGTATGCATAGAGCTATGTTTTAAGAAAGCAAGTGCGCTACAAGCACAAATAAAATATGCAAAGCGAGGAGCTTTTCTGTTTACCCTAACATCTATCCATACTACTTGCTTCACACTCAGTGCCATGTTGATTTTACAACAATGTAGCAAGCAGGAGCAGGTGCAAACTCACAACCCATTTTTTTCAGATCCATCTCAATGTGCGTGCTTTGGGGCATGCATACAGCAACGCATTAAAGGAGCAAGTGTGCCTTTCTGAATAAGGCTTGGTGTTTCATTACAGCTACTGCTAGGAACACAACGCTTGGATTGCACCTCCATTATTGATGCACCAATACACCTAATGTGCCACAGTGCACAGGAGTCACCAGAATCAGTGGCACTCGGCGCTCCTTACACCCCTTGAGACACCTCAGACACAGGATGCAACCCATCTCATTAGCTCAGTAAAATAGCTCCAAATTTTCTTTGCTGCCAGACTAATGCAGAACGCAATACCGGTTCTTGCCCAATGCATCCCGTCACACATATTAACACTATTAGTGGCAAATGACCAAAGGCAATGAAGTGGGCATACAAATACTACATAACCAGACAATAGTGTGTGAAACAAAGAAAGTATGCTGAACTTCTTTTACGACAGGCAGTTTTCACAGTCTGCTCAAGGCGTACTGCACACAAGATGCAGGAATGACCAATTAAGGGGTAGGTAATGTCTAAAGCATACTTAAAAGCAAGATGGCTTTCTAGAGAGGAACCTCTCGAGAAGCACAGAATTTAGCTGCTAAAATGGTTTTCTTACTATGCAAGGTCCAACTGGTGGCTGTACACCAGAGCTTTGACAGCACAGTAGCCACAAAAAAAAACCACACAGCATTTAAGACTGCAGAATCACAGCGAATACCCAGATCTGGGTCTGCAGGCAGTTCAGCTTCCGCTACATGGCTGGAACGAGACAGCCTTTTTGCACCACCGCTATAAAGTATCAGACTGCCCACAGAATAGAACAGCACACTTTGTTTAGTGCCCATTAATGTTCACCTCTCCACTTTTGTTTCATTTTAGAGGCTTTCAGAAGCTGCGAGATGTCTCAGCTGAACCAAAACGGCCAAGTGAAATGAACGAGACACTGCCTATCATGAGATGTTCTGCACCATGTAATGCTTTCAAGGGACATTAAGGAGAAATTGAAGCTGGCTTGTATCAATAGAATAGCAGCTCCTGATCACAAAAACGCCACTCTTACTGAAAACAAAGCTCTTGTAATGTAGAAAATAGCAAGAACCAAAATACAGGTGTCGCCGCCACAGACCAATCTCGCAAGTACAAGCGTTATGACTTCCTAGGACAAGAGGCGCCACCTTGGAGAAATTTTCCTTACTTCATGGAAGCCACGAATCTCAGAGGCTGGCAAAGGAAGGTTGCGCACCGCACCGCTAGCCGTCAGAAATCACGGAGTCTGCGCTTACGTCCCGTATCACGTCACTCCGTTCTGTGACGTCATAAGAGTTCTCGAGTTTGAATCAGAGTGGCGGGAAAAACTTTCTTAACTTCGAATCCAAATTTCTTTGAAATAAATGCATCTTTCGCGCCCGGACAAGCGGCAACAAAGCCATGAAATGCCGAAGTATCAGATTTTGCAAACAAAAAAAAAAATGATAGAGTTCTCCTCAGTGTCCCTTTAACATCACAATGCGGAACAAATTAATGGGAGGCTTCCAAAGGTCTGACGACATGTGTTGCATGTTCTATATGAGCAGGGGTGGATCAAGCCAGAGATGTGCTCATAAGCACAAGGCAGTTGTATGCTGTGCTGGAAACACAGTATCACTACCTGCTTGCACAACTACTGTGAGAAAGATGGAACAAAGACAGAACCACACAACTATTTTTTTAGCAACCCATTTATTCACTTGAGTTCTTTCACCTGGAGACCTGGAAAAACAGTGAATACCACAAATTAGATACAGCAGTACCACATGCACAATAAGACAAATTGTCTACACTGGTTCCCCATACTCCTCACCTCAAAAAACACAGCCATGCAACACTGTACATTATGTTACATAAACTATTAGAACAGCATACAATGCACAGGGTGGACAAATCGGATAACATGTGAACACACATGTGCAGCTTCCAGTGCATTACAATGCTGGAGCCTCACTGCTCGACTTGCAGCAAGGTGGCCGCCTGCCTCACAAACTAATGCACTCATGTGTGCCAAAGCTGCACGCGAGTGCCAAAGCTGCACGCTGGTCTTGAGGTACGTTGGCATGGAAAGCTCCAGGCTGATTTTCAAATATCCATGGTGCGGCAAGCAGTGTTGCTCCTACTTAGCTCCTTCGTGTTACGGCTGCCAAGGACTGGAAAACGTGTCCTCAAAAGCTGTTGCTGTAAAAAACATCTGCGCCTCACACTTGGCAGCATCAAAGCAGCAATACAACTTCCAAACCACGTGACAGGTAAGCAAGTAAATCGCATTCTACACAAGCTGAACATGCACTTTTCACATCTGTAAAGTGCACTAGAAGTGCTTCCGCAAGGCCGAAAAGCTGGCAATGTGTGAAGCACTGGCCTATGTACTCGACGTTACCTTCAAAACAGACCACACTGTACACTCAGGTTCAATACGATAAGGAATGGCCAGCTAACATAACAAATATTTTCCCCAAAATTTGTGTTGAATGCACTGCTCACTTATTAATATCCACTGGTGTTTGGCCTCTGGCACTCTAAGTCTAAGCAGCGAGAATGACTTCGGCTCTTTAAAACAATCTGTCATTGTTGGGGAACCAACCAATACACAAGAAAGCTGATCAGAATTTGACTTTGCAGGGTAATGTGCGATACGTAGTGGCTGGCTTTTCGGTTCAACATACTGAGGACTGTAGCGCAGTAACAACACGGGCGCTGACTAACAACATCGTTTATTGTGTTAACTACCTTATATAGGCAACAGCTATATGACAACACAAGGTAAAAAATATGAAAACAATAACTGAAACAACAGCGACATGATTGTTCTTTTTTTTTTCATTGTGTTGTCATACAAATGCTGCCTATATAAGCCAGTTAGACAATAAACGATGCTATTGGTCAGCGCCTATGTTCGAGTCCGTCTTGCGACTGTGTTGTAGTTCTCAGTGCAATGTGGGATGCTAAATTAGGTAAATTTCACCTCAATAGTTGCTACTCATATGCAGAAATAATTATCACTCTTCTGGTTTTTGACATTCTTTAGATTAGCAGCAAATCCACAAAAGGAAGTTCACCAAGAAATAGTGCAAACGCTTCAGACTCTGTGAATATGAGAATGAGCTTAATGCTCATGAAACCAGGAAACGCACTGGTCCTGAAAATACACTTGCGACGAGCGAATATACACTAGGAATGTTGTAGAGGTACACACACATACGCACACATGCACAACAAATAAGGCACTTGAGAATCCAGGCTGGCCAATACTGAGCCACTGTACCGACCATGAAAGTTTTTATGCAGCATTTGTCTATCCCTTGCAAGCTGCACCTCTGTGGCTTGACAAACACATGTGAATACATATAGTTTAATTTCTCACAAGGAATCCGTTACAACTTTTGGAGTTTCAGAATGCCAAACAAGACAACTACATAGTTACAGAGGAGAACTACACAGCTGACTACAGCTAGTTCTCGTTGAAGCAGATGGAGTGCTTTCCACTGACACAGCACCCTGGCTGGAGATGTCGAGATGGATAAGGCGATACATTAAGGCTGAAGCATCACAAAAATGGCAGTAAAAAGGAAGACAACCAATTGAAAACTGCAACGATACCCAGCCCTCCATAACACTGTAGTGAAAGGACGCCTTCACTCATCTATAGAACATATAATGAACCGATACAGCCGTATCAGGCAAGTCTGAGCCAAAAGGCCTTGTGCTAGGTAATCTACAATCTGCAGCCTGGACAATATCGACATGCTATGCATCCGCTGTGTTCACATTTTCCTTGCCCAATAGTCACGTGTCGCACAACTAGACTATCTACGCCACAAATAGTTGTGTGCAAGCACAAATTTAGTGATGGAAAATGTGGCACACAGATCATACGTAGGCTCTGTAATTTTCGCTTAGTTGATGTGTTTGCAGAGCACCACTTTATAGACGCTACTGATATCCACAATCAGCCATCCTTTTTCCACACTGCTTCGATCATCTCAGATCGCTCTCACACAAGGATGACATTCAGGGAATAAAACAAGCATTACAGGACAGCCGAGTTATTGCCGGCAATGTGACGCCAGTCGCACAACTCGGCACGCACCTGGGGGCAGGGACTGCTTGAGCTTCTCAGCTTTCTCCTTCTCGGTGACGACAATCGTGTACAGGTACTTGCTGCATCGAACCTTGAATTTGGTCACGTTGTCGGGGTTCTTCTTGATCTTGACCGCTGCACAGCGCACAGCATACAAGCCGGCTTCAGTACACATGCTTCGCGACGAACGTCAACTAGTGCGCACAAACAGAACTCACACTTGGCGTCTTTCCGCCTCGCTGTCAGGAGGAACTCCTTGATCTCCTTCAGTTGCTTCGGCTACGGAAACAGGGACACAAATGAAAAAAATAATTCAGATGCTTTAACGTTCACAGGAAAGATGCCAACAACCACATTTCAAACACTACCCGCCGCTTTCAACGTCTCGGCAGCCGTAAGGTGCGCGACGCAACAGTGAAAGCAATGGCAAACGTTAAACGTATAAACGTGCTACGCTATAAATTCAATAAAATGTTGCCACACAAACATCGAACACTGATAATACGCTTCTTTCGAGAAACCACGGCGAACCTACGCTGGAAACCAGTACTTACCATCGTGAATTAATCAACGGCCAGCCTGAAAAGAGGCAAAAAATTATGTTTAATAGCAGCTCTGCAAAATGCGACTCGTTATTCCGCTGCGTACAAACCAATAAGCGTACCAAATCCAACCGATCAAACACGATTTTTATGAAAGGTTCATCACCTGTATGAGCTATGGCAGCTCCGTATGAAAAAGAGGCTGAAGCTGGCCGCACACATGGTAACCGAAGCTTCGTAGCTAAATAAATTGCGAATTTAAAACTAATTACTGAAGTAGTAACTAGTGGACTTGTTGTTGTGAATAATATTAACATATACAAGTTTTTTTTATTTTTATAGCAAGTCTTTAAAATACGGCACTACGTAACATTTTAAAACCAACTCAAGCCTTGCCAAGCATGTTTCCAAGTCATGTGTCACGTGCTTTGCTCGTTTCGCATTCGCTTCCGTTTTTATTAGTTGATTGATTGTAAAGTGATGCAGAGTGATGCCACGGTCCCGACGGAAGGTTGAGTCGTCAACGCGAAACAGCGATGACGAGCGAACGCCCCTTTTCGAGTCCGACCACGGGCCATCAACGTCTGGTGTAAGTGCCTTTCTTGTTTAGCGCCGAGGCACATATTGCAATCGTTCTAGCGGCAGGATTTCTGGGTCCGAGTCACCCCAGTGTTGTGCTTCAGTCATCGCACCTGTCATTCAAAATTTAGGATGGATCAACTCAACTTTCACTGATGTTCCACGTGAATTTGCTGAGCGTGGAAAATGCACTATATGAAGGCAGTTCAGAGGCGGAGTGATAGGGCTACAGGCTCCGTTGTTTATTGGTTTAGTGGTCGAGGCTCTTGGAGGCCCCTTTTGCGTTATAAAGCTTGCGGTATCTGGCAACGGAATGGAGATTTATCGGCATCAGTGATAGCATCTAAATGCGTCATTTCAAGAGGCTCGGCAGGCCTTGTGACCGGCACGAGCTGTCACGATTTTGCTACGCGAAGAAAACGAAAAAAAAAAAATAATGGAGGTGTACGCCTGCTGATGACTAAGCGTCCGTGCTATAGCTAAACGGCGTTTTTCTCTTATTTTTGATACATTTTTTGTATTTTGATGTCTTCCTTTCCGTCGAGCTGTTTAAGGGAAGAAAGACCGCGCTGTTTTGGGACAGCGTTTTTTTCTTCTTGTACTTACGCGCGCATGTTTAGTTTAATGTTTGTTTTGGTCTGACGAAGAAGGAAACATTTCTTTTCTCTCGTGTTTACAGTCGATCAACAGCGTTGGAAACGTTCGGACGACGGATAGCAAGCACCTTCATGAACTTGGTTCCCTTAATCTTCTCTCACAAAAGTATGAGGTACGTCGATGAGTGAGTGGAGAAAACGAGACCGTTGTACCGAGAACGTCGACCTCGTCACCGAGAACTGTACTGGCTAACCTCGTCACCTGTAAAGTGTCCGAACTAAAAAAAAAAAATGTCGGCCCTCAGGAGTCAGCAGTCAGCATTTGAATAATAGCCGTCATAGACAATTTTGCATGAATGCGTAAAAATGGATTGGCTCTTATATTAAATTTGCTAGGAAACAGCATGTAGAAACAAAACAAGAAAGGGAGGATATATATATGTGTGTCATCTCTTCCATGTCCTGTTTCTACGTGCTGTTTTGTCACCTTTACAGTTAACCAACCAGCTCTGATATTGCTTTTGATATTGCAACATTCAAACCTCCTCTTAACAAATATTTCAAAAGCTTAGTCATTAACCCTTAGCATATTGAATGCTTTAGGTAATCTTTTTCAAATATCTAATTTTTTATATTTTGTCCATACGGTTACATTGTAAACAGTACTCTGAAATGGTATGAATTCGGGAAAAGACATTGCCATTGTGGCACCCCCCCTTGCCTTTCTTTTTTCTTTTTCTGAGTGTGTGCTACATGTCTCGGTATGCGTGCATCAATCTGAATTCGTCTCACGTTTTTCGTGTTGTGGTTGGCTGCAGTCTAACGGCAAAGCCCGTCAGTTCTAGCTTTGCAGCCACGTGCAGTAACATTGGTTCAAATAAAGATGATTATGATTATTGTTTATTTCATACAAGCATTATTTATTTCTTGGGTAGATATGCACGCTTTCTTTAATGCTTAATGAACATGATCTGACAAAGCAGTTTTGAAACCGCCTAATGCTTGGCTAAAAAAGGAGGCGCTAAAATTTTGTTGCCTATCTTTGCCTATTGATGTTTTGTGCAATTCGCTGCCTAAGGCATTTGCATTCTGAAAAGTGTGTACGAATGTCATTTTAATGTACGTATTATTCCTTCGCTCAGAGTCTTGACTATGACACGTGCGAAAACAGCCTTTATGTTGAGGAGCAGCTGACAACAACTTTCACGGTGAGTACTGCAAACTTCAGGGCTTTTCATGAAAATTTCATGGCTCTCCTTTGGACTGGGGCCCTAGTTCACATCTGCTAAACATGGAAGCTCATACGCTTGCATACAGGAAAAACCAACTAAACATAGGAAGGCAGTTAATTGCATTTCAATGACTCAAGGTCTTTTTGTCATTGTCCTGACAAAGGCAAGGCCACGCATGGATGTTTACATTAAACTGATAAATTTGTCATCTTTGACATGGCAGTGTTGGTTTCAAAGAATGGGCATTTCAGTTGTCGTAGGTCTTGTTGTGAGATGTACTGAGCGCATATTCAGGTTGAAAGCATCTGAACACTTGATGATGGCTTCATCAGATGGCCTTTTGTGTGAACTGCTTGCATAATAAACGTCAGGTTTTTTTTTTAGCCTGGTGATCACGCCTAATCAATTAATGTATGTGCAATGCTTGTTGTGATAACTTCGTAGCCGGGGCAAATGTAGTTTTGCATATCCCATGGTCTTGTATTGGCACGTGAGAGCCTGCATGTTTGGTACTCTTGTTCTTATGCAGGCAATACGGAACACAAACTGGAAGCGATGGCTTGTCATCCTGATCATAGGCATCCTAACAGCCCTGACTGCCTGCACCATTGACATTTGCATCGAAGTCATATCGGAGTTCAAGTTCAAGCTGCTGAAAAAATGTATCCTTCCTTAGCAAAATATTAGCCGCAGTCCTTTTTGAATTTGCTTCTCGCATCTAACATTTGTTCTTTTAGAGTGCCAGCTCTTTCGGCGAAGGTTTGTGAGAAATTTGAAGCAGTTTTTGCTGTCGGGAAGTGTCCACTGCAAACGTGAGACAGTAGCCCGCCCGCTTTCTTCGCTACCTCACCCGTGCTGTAAAGAAAACAAACGTGAACAAATAGCACACAGGTGCCACTGCTACGCTTTAAAGGGAAAGGGAAAAACGCAAAAAAAAACAGCGAGGAAGCAAGAACAAAATCCATAAAGCAGTCCTGGTACTCTTGGCGGTGGTTCACCCACGAAAACGATGGCCACTGACTCAGCAGAAAGCTGCATGGTTCGAAACTAGTGTCTTGTAAATGTACACAGGCCCGGCACCTGTACGGGGGTGGAGGGTGGTCGAAAGAATGCGTTTGAAGTTTTCCAGATCAGAGCTGTAATGTTCAGTCCCTGCGCGCTGGCTTTTGCAAAATTCATTGATCCTGTTGTGGCATAGCGTCTATGATTGAGGGCGCGACTTTTCAAAAATTCTTTTCAAAGCCTCTATAATGGTTTTACGCGAAGTCAGTGATGCTGGCAATATTTGAAATCCTTGCTGGACGAAATGGTGAGGCTATTTCGTTCAAAGAAAAAAGGGACGCTTTTCAAATGCTAGAAATAAACATCGACATTGTGAACTTCTCGCCTAGAAAGTTCAGTCTGGTGCTGACACTTTTTCATTCTCTCATGAGGTTAAATGTTATACTAAAGGACACAATAGCCGATTTTTCGTTGTGGGAGCTCGTTCAGACAATAAAGAGTAATCATTTTGGCATAAATGTTTTTGTTTTAATAGGGCCGAAATTTTGTTAGTGTGGAAGTGCCTGCAATGCCTGAATTGTTAGTTTTTCAGCCATTCATGTTATTTTTCAGAAATAGGGAGCTAGAATCATGCACACACAAATGTTCAGATTTGTCTTGATAGCAGAACATAATGCATGTCTGAAAGTGATATTTCGAGGACGGTAAACTTGGAGGGAGGCTGAAGCAGCCTGCATGAGTGGTATCGATGATGCATAAATGGGAGTGAAATGTGGGTATGGCTCCATAGCTAGCGCACATTTCCACATAACCGCATACGCATGCATGTGGTAGGTATGGGGTTCGTTCCCCAGTTGTGCCTGGTACCCACTGGTGATAGAATGGGCAGAAGCATTCCGCTGATTGGGTGTTTGGCTTCTTTAGGGTGAAATGCTTGGGAAATGGGTCTTTGACCGCATCTTGAGTAGACGAAAAACACTTTGTGCCATGATGCTCTTTGGCCACTGATTCCCTTGCACCATAAAAAAATACATCACATCATGACATGTAATTGCCATTAATATTTTTAAAATTTTTTATACAAGGACACATGACTGATTGATTGCCAACAATTTTATTTGACTCAATCTTCTTAGAGCATATGGGTGGGCTGCTAAGTATGGCAGCACAGTGGTTATTGCTGTTGCGTTGGCCCTCTATTGCTGGCGATCAGGGTTATCACCGAGCGCAATGGCCTCCAACTATGCCTCTAAGGGGTTTGGAATGTGTTCAACTGTGGGACGTCTGAAAACATTCTTTTATATCGGAAGCCTTCTGGTTATATAGTTTCCACTTTATTATTATGTTACTGCTCTCTTAGCTGTACTTGTCTTTAGAAGTACTTAGTAGCAATTTGCAGCATATTCTATGGGTTAATTTATTTTTTTTGTTGCTGTCCAGATCTTTGATTTGCTTCTGACTTGCCTCAGCTATGATTTCCTAAAAGCTTTGCAGAAATCTCTCTCAAAATGAAAAAAAAAATTACAACATTCACTAAATACAGGAAAACTTGTATATTTTATCATTCAGTGCATGCATCCCTTTGTTATTGCTGTCATCTACAAATTGCACATTAGCTTGGGATGTATTCCTGTTTGATAAAAGTATTGCTCAATGAGTCACAACAGAGCTGAGTATGACAAAAACTGAACTGCGTTCGTGGCAGCAGTTTGGCAAGTCTGGCTTTTATGTTGCAGAAGTTGCTCAATCTAGATTCTTTGCAGAGCAGTCAGTGTTGTTCCTTAGCTGCGGGTCACCATCAAGGGATCAACGAGTGCATTCGCGAGGACTGCATCATCCTGCCTTACCTGACCTGGGTCGGCATGAATGCGGCAGCCGTGTTAGTCGGTGCAATCTTGGTGGCCTACATCGCTGTGAGTGGGGCTTTGCTAACTAAGCGGATTGTCATTGCCGGTCTGCAGTGGTGCTTAACATCTTGTTGTGAGGACCTGTGAGTCAGTGAGGTAACTTTCTGAAAGTGCAAATGTGCCCCCTCCCACCTCCTCAGTTTGGTCCTTAGTGCTGTGCTTTGGGCTATGGATGTGGCAGGAAGAATCTAATTGTTATTAGTTGGAGGTCAGAGCAGTTAGCTGGCATTTCTGTCCCAACGATTTGTGAATGGAGCTTTGCACACTTCATGGGAGCGTCTCTTTGCCTTCTCCTTACGCTGACCCATGATTTCCGTGGTGTTGGGTGCCTTTTCAGCCGGTGGCAGCGGCAAGTGGCATCCCAGTCATCAAGTGCTACCTGAATGGGGTCAAGGTGCCCCACGTGGTTCGCTTCAAGACGCTAGTTATCAAGGCGGCCGGTGTGATCCTTTCGGTGGTTGGTGGCCTGGCTGTAGGCAAGGTAGGTGATCTGCTTCCCACCATCTTGTCTGTTCTTGCCATTGCATATTTCATAACTGTGGTATATACAATTGTAGATGTTGGTGTCCCTCTGTTGCCTAGACTCCTTGTCATGCATTTACCTAACTTGCAGCTCCTCATGTAGAACGGCCTTGTAAATCTCTCTGCCTTTAGGGTTAGGCGCCCATCCCTGTGTTGAGTGGTGTGCCTCTGCGCCAGCCTCGGCGTAACCGAGCAAATGAGCACATCGGAAGATGAAAGAGTGGGAATGCAGAGTGCAGCGTGGATTAAAGATGGTGATAGTGGAGAGAGCATCAGGAGGAAAGCAGTAGCATGGAGGCAGTCGCGTGGCAGTGAGCCATGGCAAAAAAGAAGGAAAAGATTGTTTTGGAGCACATTCGAAGGCTCGGGCTCCTGCTTGCACGTTTCAGCTCATAGCCCTGGTCCTCCTCTCCCCGCAACCTTGGACAAGTTGCGCGCGTGGACTTGCGATTCGAGATGGTTCGTGTCCTCTTGAGTAGTCAGGGTGGGGACACAGCTTGATGCGAGCTGTGCAGTGCCACCACCAGGTTTCAAAAATTTTATGCTTGGTTTTTGCACTTGCTGTTTGTTACTCTTGCTGAAACCCAGAGCCGCCTCCTTTTGGCACTGCATGTTTCATATGCGGTCGCCTACGGTTCATATACCGCTGCAGTTGCACTCAAGAATCGCATTACAGAGAAGCGTCATCGTCAGCCAATTTTTTGTGTACTGCGTTGTTGGAAAAGATGTGACAAGGGTATGTGGGTGGGGTGGGGTGATAAGCATGGCTGCAGACGTTTGCAATGTTGACATTGAACAAACGACTGCCGGCAAGCTCAAACAGTTCATTTGGCTTCCTTGTGCCCACGACTAGAGACAACTCAGTGGTGGGGATAACAGCAAGCATGCTGAGTGGTCGTTAAAGAGCGGAAGACTGCTCGTTCTTGGCTGTGCTTGATTTAAAGAGAGCATTGAATTTTAGAGATAAAACACGGGAAACTGTAGTAAGCATTTTGAACACAGTGCAGACAGCCATGCGTGATCATTGTTTTTCCAGAGCTCTCTGGTCGCTCTTTGCCTAGTGAACCAAGTGGTAATGATGTGTGTCGATGGGGCTAAACAAAACAAATATAAGCAAAAAACAGACTAGAAAATAGTCAACTCATTGTGGAAATGTGATGGTGATGATTGAAAAGTATTCAAAAGAGCGAGCATAATACCTTAATGAAATTGCCAGCCTCCACATTACTGCCCTGGCAGTGTGGGTCAGTACACACTTGTGCATGTCACAAGTGATCCCACTGTTAGAATTCAGGTGTGTTTTCTCGTTTTTCTTCATCGCTTTCGTGCATTCTTGTGCATTAATTCTTACAGGAGGGTCCAATGATCCACTGTGGGTCGGTGATTGCGGCCGGCGTCTCGCAAGGCAAGAGCACCACTTTTCGGAGAGATCTTAAGGTGAGTATCCAGCCTTTGTTCTTCAAAACAGATCATAGGTTGCAATTATCTTTGAAAAATAGGGTTGAGTATGGAGAGTAATGTGGGCACTGCCTGTGTGAACAGTAGGGGGGAAAATGATTTCCTTGGCTAAACCTCTGTTATCAGACTTATCAGGATTTGACAGGATAAATAAAAGAATCGCTGTCTACCTTTATGCTGTAACACAAATGTAGGTGCTAATTAAGTTCACCAGCAGAGTGGCACCTGTCACTACTTATCTTCTTTGTCTTTTCATTTTATGGTGCTGATTTTTGCTCTCAGATAGATGCAGTCTATGTTATTAGTGTAGGATAGATGGACACATGCAAGGTGACTGTGTATATTTAAAAAATGCTATGTTTCTCATCACAGGTGTCTAGGTTTGTGAGCGTTGCTTTAGAGGTTTTGAATACGTGACTGCAGACAAAAGTTTAGTTTGCGGGATATGGACTCGTGTAAAAAGAAAAAGTTTACCTTAAATGACAGGAAGAAGATAAGAGGAAACTGCACAGATACAGAATGAACATGACATGCTCATCAGATGCCAGAAAGATTGAAAGGGAAAGTAAGGAATGTGCTTTGGCACGTGCAGCACCCATGGCAGATAGGATTCTTTGAAAGATAAGGTGACCGCATTGCGTTGAAGCTGGCACCTACCTGCCATTGTTCCCGGAAAGAATGAAATGAAAAATAATCTGTGCAGAGTTTCACCTGAAGCGTCATACTGTACCTTTTTTGACTTATCTTACTGTGCATGGTGACCAGCTGATGAGGAAACTTTTGGTCAGGTTTCGCCTTAAACAACTGCCTCAGGCCCCTCCCGAAAAAAATTTGTGGCTACGTGCCTGCTTGTGGTGCTTTTTCTGTTCTGTTGATTATAGATCTGTGTGTTAAGGAAAGGCAACTGTCTCGAAACCGTTTACTAATTTGTTTGAGAAATTGCTGCTAGCTACTTGCAGCTACATCACGCTTGGCTGATATTACCCTGCTGTCCATTGGCAGTAAGTTTGTGTACTTGTTGTTCGTATAGGTGCGTGAAAAATAGTTGGGCGGAAAGTTTCACATGTTGTTATTAATAATTTTTGCTGTCTCTTTTCACACATCTGAAGAGTGAGCACTAACCAGGACAGTGTTTAAACTAACAAAACGCCCATGATGTGTAATGTCACAAAAGTGCTTGCTTCGCGAACTTCTCCACCAGCTTCACAAAATTATCTTGTATTTCAAGTGCGCGTGGAAAGGTTGTGCTATTTCAGAGTTGAGCCTAAACGAGCAACGTTAGAAAGGTTCTAAGAATTTGTTCAGCTGGGGATTTGGAATGTGTTCACTATTGGCCTGAATTATGAACAGAGAAGGATGAAAGAACGGCGAAAACGATCAAGTGAACAAAGCAGCAGTTGTGAGGAAGTGCTTGTGCGCCTTCACCTTTCTTTTGTCCTCATTTGTTGATGCTTCACACTTATAAAATATAACAACATCTTGATTTCAAGTAGGCACTGCTTATACAGCTGACTGGAAGGTGCGCACATAGATTGTCAAAAGCTGTGTTGCTGACTGTGTCAAAGCATGGCACTGTTGTTTCCGTTCTTAAATTTTGTTCCATCTGTCCTTGTGCTACAAGATGTAGTACGTGAGCAAGGAAGGTTTTTTTGTTCTTGTGTGGTGTCTAAGCACCTGACAGGAACCTGTCCTCCTATTTCTTCACACAGGTTTTCCAAGAGTTTCGCGAGGACCACGAGAAGCGAGACTTTGTCTCTGCTGGTGCAGCTGCTGGTGTTGCGGCTGCCTTTGGGGCTCCCGTGGGTGAGTGGTACCTCTTGCGTGCACGATTCACTGCTTGTTCTCTAGTGATTTTGCATCATGAAGCGTGAAATGTGTGCTCGTTCGTCGCCAATGGTCATTCTTCCCCTCGGAGAGACACTGAGGGGGCACATTGAAGTTGACCTGTACCGGCAGGTCGCCACACACCAAACGAAAAGAGGATATTTTTGCTGAAAAAAAGGAGTTCTTATGAGCCAAAAAAAAAAGGTTTAAAAAAATGAAATACAGGTATAATTGGCACGGGTCGTTTCTGTGAGTAAAATGCAATGACGTCAGTACAGTTTCGCACACACTCATCTCGGAGACCAGGCTCCACCGCCATTCACTTCCCATTAGTGGCCTCAGGGTCCTTCTCAGTATTGAAGTAACGAGTCTGAATTTAATGATAGAAAAATAAAAATTGTCTATTTTCAAGTGCAATTTCTTTGGCAGTAAATGTGCCTTTTGCTGCTGGAGAAATGTTAGTGTAGCCAGAAAAAGTGAGGGGATCTGTTTTTGCTAATAACAAAGCTAAGGCAGAATTTGTTTTGGATGAGCAGAACTGAGTGGGAAGAGCAGTAAATGAAAAAGAAAACAGGGGCAGGGCGGAAAATTTTGTGTGAAAATCTGCACAGTTGTTTCGTTTGGAAGTCACGAGAGGCCGTTCGATGCTAAAGAGAGAAACGCGTACGGTTAAGCCTGGTTATAGTGAAATTGAAGAAAGTCCGAGACTTTTCATTAGATGCAGTTCTCGCGAGAAGAGTCGAAAGGACACTGCGGAACGGAAACCAGGAAATCACCTTGAAAATGTTTACAGAGAACAGCGTTACTCAAAGTCATAAACGCGGAGAAACTTTTTGTGATTGTACTGATACTGCGGCAGCAGCTGCCGCCACCTCCGCCGCGGCTTCGTGCAACGCTGCTTCGAGTGGGGTCGGAGGGGTGGGGAAGGCGGGGTACCGCGGCTGAACTAGAGGGAAAGTAGTGGCGGGGGGAATGCACGCATCGAGGCACCCTAGGGGAAAACGCGCCGCTGCCGTAAGACCGACCGTGGAGGCATGTGCTTCTACCCGCATGTTCCCTCTCTCGGTCTTCCCTTCGCTGTAGTCCCAGAAAACTAAGTCCTCATCCTTGCGTTGCTGGCGCTCTCCGCTTTCCGTGCTCCCGGCGCGTGAGAGCTATCCGTCCCGGAATCACGCGTGCAACCGCGCAGCGGCAACGGCCGCGCACTGCTTGTGTCGTTTCTTTTTTTTTTTTCGATGCCCTATTATTATTCGCTGCTTTTAAGCATGAACTGTTGTAATTTCAAGTGGTATGACGTTTCAAAAGAGGAAGCGCCGGAGATGCGCCGATGGTGCTGGACCACGGTGCGTTGTGTCAACTGCGGCCGCTTGTTGCGATCGGCGTTCCTCTCATGTCAGTTCGTGCTTTATCGACACGAAACTTTCCCGTGGTTCTGCGTGATTTCGAGTGGCTGAGGACTAGCTTACAGGTAGATCGTGTAGCTAGTTTGTTATATCAAGGTCAACCGCTGCAACACCTTCCGTTACATGGAGGTCTCAAATACATTCGCTGCTATGGGGGCAGTGCTGGGGAATTGAGAAACTTTGTAATGTCGAGGAATTCGCTATACTATAGAGGTTCGTTACATCCAGGTTTAAGTGTAATACTAACCTAAAGAGTTGAAAAAGTAATAGCTGCAAGGATGCCTGATAAAGTTAGGGTTAGAGGGCAATACGTGTCTGGCAATTTTTTGAGGGGCCTTTCATTAATTCAAACCTTCAGTTAAATAAGATATTTTTTTCAGTCCATTGAAATCTGAATTTACGAGGTTTTACGCACTAACTTGCTCTGTTGCTTTGTTCAATCCCATCCAGGTGCTTCTCGGCTATTGGGGCTGCATTTGAAAAGGAGAAAGATGAAAAGCACTTGTTTGTGCTTTGATGCACTGTAACGAACTGTGCGGAAGTAATGTTTTCTGTGTGCTTCGAAGCTTGGTAGTTATGTAGTGCATTTGTGACTGTGTTGAATGAAGTGCAAATGTTGGGTAAAGGTTCGCTGCGCTTTGGCGACTCCCCCGCACCTTGTCTCAGTTTCTTACGCTTGTTGCACTTCCCAGGTGGTGTACTGTTCAGCTTGGAAGAAGGGGCCAGCTTCTGGAATCAGTCTCTGACTTGGAGGATCGTATGTATTAGCTTCTTCCTTTCTCCTTTTCTTTTTTTTGTCTGCTCAAGCAAAAACCATTGTTCATGCTAGAAGGCGGTGCAAAAGTAAAGGGACAGACACCTTTGAGCAGGTGCAGGTTTTCCGTAAAAGGGCTTAATAGCATTTTTTTTTTGTGTAGATTTTGTAACGGAGCCTAATATTGTAGACCTAATTGCAAGACATGTACAGGTGCTATCAAAAATAAGTCGAAGGCAATATTAATGAAAAAATTTATTTTCATCGCCCTCATTTCATGTATCCTTGAGCAGATATATGCAGCCTAATTGTGATCGTGTGAGTTACATAGTGCATTAATGAAGCTCAACCACTGCGCTTTGGATTTAAAGAAATGAGATATTCTTGACAGGGTTACCTTCCATTTACTTTTGGTGGCCGGTGTACCAGTATGCCCTGTTCAAATTTGGGGCCTGGTGTGATGAAGTAACGACATAATGGCAGTGCCCCTATTGAGTTGCTTCTCAGGTGGCTGTTACTAGGCACCTTGATATTGCAACTCTACTTAAATGTTAGTCAGATACAACTTAATACTACAGTAGTAGAATCTCAATGATACGAATTTCATGGGGCTCGAAAAATATTAGTGGGGTCCGAAATTCGTTTCACTCAAGATGAACAAAATCCGTATGCAAAAGCATGGGAAATGTATTCATAGAGCTCTGTTTGTGGGTGATGGAATTTATTGAGAGCTACACTCTACTGCTTGCTACTCATGCTCTGTTCTATTGCAACTGACGATCATGACGTCAGCGATATGCAGGCAGGGCTTAGGGCTAGAGGGTGCGGTCATGGCCCGCACGTTTGTATTATCCTTATTGGCTTGGGAGAGTGTTCGGAACACACAAATTCCTGCACATTGTACTCATTGCAGTCTGGCCAGGAAGTTTTTCAAATTCGTATCGACCGCGAGATTCTGCTGTAGAAGCTTTAAAGGTTTCACCCATGGTCATTCTACTGCTAGCCAGTGTTTGCTTTTCAAGTGCAAACAGTGCTGATAAAAGCATGAACTGGGCATTATTCCAGTTGGCTTGTCACTTATCCAGTCTGCTTAGAAGTTTGGCTTGCGAAAAGTTCACAGAAAGCACTTGCTGCCAGCAGCCACAGATGTGACTGAATTTGAAATGGAAGCATTGACCGCCTCTTGTTTGTACATAATAGCAGTATATCTCCTTGTCTTCTTGTGTATATGTCAGTCGCCCTCAATAAGCAGAATAGACTGGAAGCAGTGCAAAGTTAAAAGCTGTAGCGAAAGAGCAGTTGCATTGCTTCTGAAATGCAGCAGTGGGCATAATTGTGACTTGTTGGCAGAGGGACTCACTTACGTACGCTGTCAGGTTTGCCCTTTGGGGCATATCTTGCAATGGGCTTGATAGACTGTGGAGTGGATTAAAGACAGGCTGTTGTAGGCGAGCATGGTGTAAAGTCTCACGAATATGCTCTTGCTCACCACTACAGTTCTTCTGCTCCACCATCTCTGCCTTCTCGCTGAGCATCATCCTGAGTGCATATCACGGTCATGCTGGCGAGATCTCGTACTCGGGCCTCGTCAACTTCGGAGAGTTCGATGTGAGTGCTGCCCTTTGGCTAGTATTTCGCCCTTTTTCTGTCATTTGTGTCTGGCTTGGAGCATTAGGCTCACACTGGCAGTCACTGTTGTGTTGAAGAAGAATACTTAAGTCGGGCCTCGACAGTTTTAACTTGAAAGGGGCAGAAAATTTGCTTGAAATGGGGTTAGTATGAATCACGGGGAACTTCTTTATACATTCGGTGTTGAACAGACCAAAGAGTTGGTTCGTATGAACCAAATGCAAATTTGAAATAATAAGACTCGGCTTTAATCGCGCAGCAGCAGCATCATGCTTTCAGAAAGAAATCATGGAGGTATGTAGTTTTCTACCACATTGTATACGTACATTTGAAACTTTTTGATTTGCAGTCAGCTTCCATCCTAATGATTTGTTCCTTTGATAAAACAGTCACAGCTTCTAACTGGAATTCTTTGAGACATATTTTAAATATTTTGTATCAGCAGAAATAAATCAATGAATGCCACAGCCAAAATGGCAGTACGAATTTCGGTCACGTCCTACATGCTAGTGTACCATACCTTCCAGTGTATACCGTATAATCTCATACAAGGGCTGCACCCATGTATGGGCTGCGCCCCGCCCCTTCTTTGAACTAGATACGGTAATTAAGAAAAATTGTTTTTGTTATATTTGTTTATGGGCTGCACATTCACAAGCTCATGTGTATTTTAAAGATAAAGTGCAGCTCTTGCACAAGTTTATACTGTAAGTCACTGTTTTTTCTGAATTTTTTGTCTTTGCATCTTATAAAACACCGCAATGGCAAAAAATTTTGCGCGACCGATATCACTTAATTCAGTTTACATTTAAAAGGCCGGCGCGGCGCGAATGAAACTCGCCCACGCTCGCCGTAGAAAGTACGTGAAGATGGAAAAAAATCTACTCATGATTAATAGAGAGCAGGTAATCTTGTGTGTGTGTGTTGGGTGATGCCCTCTCCACTTTGCTTGGAAGCAGTGGTGCCCACTTGGAGAGAAATGACTCAAATCTTCTGGAACCGGTCTCCTTGCCTGACTAACGGTGACGTGCGCCCCTGCAGGAGAGTGAGATTGTGATTGTGCCATTGGTTCTGTGTGTGTGTGTTTTGTGAAAAGGCACCTGCCTTTTCACTAACTCACTAAAAAACATGGCATGCACTATAAAAAAGGCCCGTTTAGCACCCATGGCCAGCCTGTGGGGTAGTTAATTTCAACTAAGTGCTCCTGCATTGACTGCTGGGGAAACTGCTGATTGGCCAGCCATGGACCTTCTAGGAAGAATGAGCCTGTCTTCAGGATGACACCATGATGACCCTCCGGTTGTCGAACTGTTGCAGCACCCAGTGAACAGTTATTAAGGTGATAGCCTTTAATGGCTCATACTCGCATCCGTCCATTACATTTTAGGTCACGTGACCTTGTCCCTCCGTTACATCCTAGGTCACGTAATCACAACCTGCCAACTGGACTGTGAGCAAACTGCCCACTGTGGCGGGTGGTGTGATCCGCCGCCAAGCAACAACTGCGCATGCGCAGCGTGACGTCACCGCTCAAATTCAAATCAGTGCAATGAGTCGCAAACGGCTTTCGCCTTCCTGCAGTTAAGAGATATCTAAGTGCCTCCAACGAATTTTTGTTCCTATTTTTGCCTCTTATGCATTGGTGTAGTATGGTTGTCAGATCTTTTTATTACTATATAGCCTCTGTTAAGTGCTTGTGTTACTCATTACTCATAAGAGCACATGCCCAGTGTTCTCCAAAGCAATGCAACGCATACAAAGTACTGCTTAACAGAGGCTATAATAAAAAGAGGGATCTTGCAACCATAGTTCACTAATGCACGAGAGAGGCAAAGATAAGAATGCAAATTGTTCACTGGGCACGGTGAGTCTGATGACTAGGGAGTCAAGATCAGGCTGTCCCAAAGACTGATGTGTGATTCCTCGAAGGTCCGTGGCTGGCAGACAGAGGCGTCAATCCGGAGTCATGCAGGAGCACTTCTTTGAAGTCTAGCTCTGGCACAGGCTGGCCGTCGGCACTAAACATCCTTCATTTACAGGGCGCTTCACGTCTCTTATTCACTTCGTCACAAGGCAGGTGTGTACAAACATGTATCGTCGACAATACGGCCATGCACTTTCCCTCCTACTGGGTTTGGTCAGACATGGAAGATTCTTGTGAAGGCCCGAGGCATTTCTTCTCCAGCCGAACAGTGCTGCTTCTGAACAAACTGGAGGGTACATTGCTCAACATGCGCAAAGTTGCATGCTCTCTGTTGGCCATAAGTGGATTTTTCTTCATCGTTCTTATACTTTTCTGTGGCATGTGCGGCTAAGTTGACATTCACACCATGCTGATCTCTTAAATGTATGCCGAAATCTTTTGGTGGGCCCTGTTACTACGCCTTAAAAGAAAATCAGTGTCTAAAAGAGGAAAATGTCAGTATCATTGAAACGTTACCTTATTGTACAACCACGTAATCTTGCCATAGCCAAACTAAACTTGGTGGCACAGCCCAATCTAGCCATGTTTTTGCAAAGTTTCGATTTCGGTGCCAGTTTCGTTGGCATCATTTCCATTCGACATGTTATCCTTATCTCACTCAGTGCAACTGCTTTGCACGCGACGTGTCATCTGCGAGACTGTGACCTGCATACATTTATTGCTTGGCCAGTTTGTGTCTGATACCCGTGCATCGGTTTCTTGAAAATTCTGCATACTGTTTTAAGATCGCACGTTGGTGTTGGCAATGCCTGCAGTCGTGCATTTTTGATGCCAATACTATTTGCCAACCCAATAAAAACATTGGCCTCCTATAAGAAGTGCCTCAGTTTTGTTTGAAATGTCTTCACTACAACAGTTTGGTTTTTGGTTTCTTGGTTTTGGGTCTGGACATTGCGTGGCAGATGCTCTGCTTGCATGCAAACCTTGCTTGTGGAAAGAAACGCAGTTCTTCTTCTTCATTTTGTTTTATTTTATTTTTTCTTTCCCTCGTAGGACGTTGAATGGAGCATTATCGAACTGCCCATCTACATTGTCATGGGGGCATGCGGTGAGCTTTTGGGTCCTTTTATCATTAGGGTAAAGCTTGTGAGACAATGTCTTGCATAAGGCCTGCGCAGCCTGGGCAGGAAGTGTATTTAGTATTAAAATTAACCCTCAGGACATCACATTGCATGCTTTAGGTTTTCATGTGCAGTCATTACATGCCATGAGCTCAAACTGCAACTGGGCTCCCCTCTCTGTTTTGCCAGTCAGTCACTTTCCGTAGCTCGTAAGTAGATATGGCATGATGCATTTCCCGTCTCGCCGTTACAGTTTCGTTTTCAGTGGTGGTGAAGTGGGCTGCGCCTGATTTTTCACCCAGGTGGTCTCTTGGGAGCAGTTTTCAATCTGGTGAACTTCAAGCTGACTGTTTTCAGGATAAGGTATGTATGTGCTTATGTCTGGCGTGATCATTTCTTTTTTTTCCTTGTGTCATATGGCTTGAAGAGAGAAAAAATTTAATCTTGTTGTTGCTGCTTGCATTGGGGTTAACGATGAACAACAAAGTGTTTAAATGCAGGTGGAGTGCAACACTAATTACACATTACAGATATAACGTGATACACGCTACTTTTGTAGTTTATTTTAGATACCTTAACGTCATCATTACCATTGAGCAAGTCATTGGAGGTCATTTAGGAACGAAATTGTCTCTGTTGAGCAAGGTAAGGTACTGAAGCCATAAGCATTTGCCATGTCCTCCTGAGACTGTAATGGAAAATTTGTTTAATACATTAGACAGCGGAATCGCAGGCACGGCATCCATGGAAGGAGTAGCTTGTGCAGTAAAACGCTCTTTCTCAGCTACCTACATTTAGGGCCTGTGCTCCTATCCTATCTTAGAAGGTGGGAGTTGGTGTGAGTGCTTTTTATGGTTGCGAACAAAAAAAAACTTATCTGATTCACTTAGATTCCAACAGGCGTTACGGCACTTTTAAAAACGTTACAGCACGCACAGGTACACATTGGAGCATACTTTTTCTCTGTGCTTCAAAACTTTTGATTTTCTTCATTTTGGACATTTCTCTACACGCAGTGAAAACTTCAAAATGCAGTAAAAGTTACTTTAGCCATGTTCTGGAATTAAATTATTGTATCCTGAACTCTTGAAAGAAATCAGTGGCACAGTTTACGCTGTGCGTCTTGAGAGGATATTATGTTTATTATTAAATTACTGACCATTGGTTATTTTCAAAATTCTGCGTGTTCACTTGATGCCTTACTGGATGGGCTTTTTCTTTGCGCCTTTTACAGAAGCTCAAATTGAATTGTGACTTGCAGGAAACGTGCTGTGCTGTCGCTTGGACTGTTGCTGCTGTCAGTCTTGAGAGAGTGATGACGTCTTAGCTATCTGTGTTGTACTATTCTAGTTGGGATTCCTTCCTGGTATGAACAGAGCCCGTTTGTTGTGCTGTGCTCATTCTGTGGAAGCATTCGCTCTTCAAGTTTCCCTTTCAAGTGAATGCGGTGCTGTGCAGGTACCTTTACCGACGGTGGACCAGGGTCATGGAAGCAGTTGCAGTGGCTGCCGTCACAGCCACTGTTGGCTTCCTCATGATCGACATATCGACCGATTGTCGGCCTCACATGGATGACTTGTATGATGGCACCTTGCAGGTGAGCTGTTCCTGTGATTGTTTGCTGATATGTGGGAACCATTTTAACCTTTGTGTGCTAAGGGAAGTTTAAACTTGAAACATCATTTTTAAGGCCCCTATAGTTTCCCACGCTTCCGTAATTCTGCGAGAAATCGAGGATTTAAACATTTTTCACGGAATTGCAAGTTAGCAACCATAGTTTCATTTTTTTGCTACTTCTGCCGTTACGTGCATCAGCAGGAATAGGAACTTGGCTGAGAGAGTGCCAAAACATTGTGTGCCCTTGACAGAAGCACCGGCAGTGGTGGCTTGCTCGGCGCACCCAGCTGTGCCACTGTATGCTTAGAAAATATTTGTTCTCGAACGTGTCCCCTTAAGCAACGTGGTGCAGTGGCTGTTTTAAACGCAGCCACTGGCGAGGCTTGAGAGACCCAGGTTGCTTTACCCAGAGTAACCTCGTACAGGAAATCTTTGATATAACTGCCACCTGCCACGGTCAGCAGGTTGTGGTGACATCACAAGGTCACGTGAGCTAGGTAGCAGTTGGGCCACCCACTTTTTTGACACACTGACACCTGGGTTGCCGCTGAACAGAATCCTCGCTGAACTGAACCTATTGCTTTAAAATGATGCAGAAACAACTGAGTAACAACAATGGCGATCTGTAATGCTCTCACATTCCACACTTTAGGTGCATTAAGTGTCCAAAAAGTTTTTTTTTAAATGCTATTGCGTTAGGGGGGCCATGAAGGCAAAAACTGTCAGGTGGTGTCGGCGTCAGTGCCGGCATCTGTGTGGAGCCTCCACCTGGTAAATGGTGGTTAGGGCAATTT